>JAECUM010094953.1:0-19189 GCA_016617855.1 Megalonaias nervosa | reverse complement strand
CCTACCGACGTGTGTCTTTGAGCAAAACAATTGACTCGTCATTAAATAACCCATTTGTGTTACTTTGTCGTAAAGCACCAAACCAAACCAAAATTATTAATATTATTATTATGAAGTATCAATCTGTCAATGATTGAATGCCTAATAGGAAAGATAAGTTTTGAAATATAAAGTTGTAATTAAGACAGAAAGATTCATTTAGTCAGTTAGTTCTAAGTCTGAGCATTAGCTAGTTCACCTAGGGAGTTCCGTTCATTCAAAGTGCTCATTTCAGGAGAGTGATGACCATGAATGAAGTCTACATTTGTACAAAATGCATATGAAAGATGTTTAGTAAGTTACAAAATGTGGACATGGTGAAATGATATAGAAGATTATGTGCGGGCTGAGTAAGAATATGCACACGTAACACGAATTTTATGAAAGGGAAAGGTGAATATAATCCAAAAAGTAATCCTAGAATTGAAAAATATAAGTCCTATCACTAAACAGTTCTAATTGAATCCAGGTTAGAATCCCGATGAAGTTCCAATATGGAGGATGATGACGTCAGATGAATGCAGTATTGTACTGATGTGTCAAGAATTCCTTGTTGAGTCACCAAGAATATAACTCCGGCTTTTGAATTCCGAATAATTCAGTGAATGTCTTTGTCCAAGAATTTCGTTGAAAAAGATTATTTTCCAGGTGAATAAATTCTTTTAAATACGAAAATCAACTCAAATGGCAACAACGCAAAATACCTCTGAGCTCCTAAGGTATTATTTTACGACTGCTAAATCTACTAGAAAACGTCTGTTTTAACCCACGATTTTAGATCACATCATGGCTCGCGCAACGGGGCTACGGGATCACTAATTTGAACAGCGCAGTAAAACAAATTGTCATTTTACACGTAGGCTAGAATAACCCTATCTAAGAATCAGATTCTCACGCTGGAAATAAATAAAAAAGAAATGCTGTTTACAACTTAGCTAACACGTGGGCCGAACATGACCTTGGTAATAGCCAACCGTATTCGCTTAGTCTTTACAAACGTTTAGTCTTTACAAACGTCTCAACCAAGGTGAGCTAAAAATAGTGATAAAGCAATATTTGGTGTTCAAATCAGGTCAAAACAGATAACTGAATTTACTGAGAAAAATGTCAAATCCAGTAAAAATTATTACTAAGACAAAATGTAATGAAACAAAAATAAAAAAAGAAATTTAAAACTAGCACACAAATAATTTAATTACACATACGTAACACTTCCCCCATAAAGAAAAAGAAAGATTTATGTGATAAAGCTTTCTTTTTTACCATATGTAAATTATACACGAGGTAAAACAAAATTACATAAGAAAACTATACAAAGTGTGCATAAAATAATATTTCTACACACGAGAAAGTGCATCTGCAAACAAACTGTCTTTTCCTTTGATGTGCCTGGTGTCAAGATTATATTCTTGCAAAAACAAACTCCACCTTAATAATCTTTGATTTTTATTTGTCATCTTGTCGATGAAAGTAAGGGGGTTGTGATCACTAAACACAACAACCGGAGAAGGGGCTGAGCTAATGTAAACTTCAAAATGCTGTAATGCCAATATTAAAGCCAAACATTCCTTCTCGATTGTTGAGAAATTCTTTTGGTGCTTATTTAATTTCTTAGAGAAATAGCACAATGGGTGATCAACACCATTTCTATCTTCTTGAATCAATACTGCTCCAACCCCAACATCACTTGCATCAACAGATATTTTAAATGGTTGATTGAAATTTGGAGTTGTAAGAACCGGCTCACTTTTAAGTATGGTTTTAACCTATCAAAAGAATCCTGACATTTTTCAGTCAAAAGAAACTTGTTTTTCTCAACAAGTTAGTCAGGGGTTCAGCAATATTAGAAAAATTGGAACAAAATTTCCGATAGTATCCGGCCATACCTAGAAATCGCATCGGTTGCTTTTCACTGACAGGCACAGGGAAATTAGAGATAGCCTTCACCTTAGCATCTATAGATTTAACTTGTCCATGTCCCACAATATGTCCTAGAAAAGTTACACAAGCGTGGCAAAACTCACTTTTAGATAAATTGTTCGTCAAATTTGCATCAGTGAGTCTGTTGAAGAATTTCCGAATCGTTGCTAGATGTTCTTTCCAGGTGTCGTTGTAGATGATGACATCATCGATGTAAACATCACAATTGTCTAGACCAGAGGTAATCATATTCATCAATCATTTAAAAGTACTTGGGGAACCCTTCATCCCGAACGGCATTACGTTATATTGTTAGAGTCCATCTGGAGTAACAAATGCCGAAATTTCCTTTTGCTCTTTCCGTTAGTGGAATTTGCCAAAATCCTTTCAGAAGGTCAAATTTTGTGACGTACTTGGCATTTCCAATTTTATCAATACAGTCATCGATACTTGGTAATGGAAATAAATATGTTTATGTCACACTATTCACCTTCCTGTAATCAGTGCATATACGGAAAGTTTATCTGGTTTCGGAACAAGTATACATGGTGAACTCCAGTCACTTTTACTGGGATCTATGAAATCGTTCTCCAGCAAACATTGAATTTCCTTTTTCAAGTATTCCTGTTTGAGAGGGTTCATCCTGTATGGGTGTTGTTTCACATGTTTTCAATCTACAATTTCTACGTCATGAAAATTTTGTTTGTTCTCGTAGGAATATCTGGAAACAAGTGCTCATATTCGAATAATAATTGTTTAAGTTCATTTCTTTGTTCTTGTTGTAAATGCAAAAGTTTCTGGTCCAGATTTTTCATAATTTCCGAATTCTTAATATTTGTTGCTCCAAGATCAAAAGAGTCGGATTGAATGTCTTCACTTAAATCCTCAGTTTGTGGGACAGGTACAACTAAATTATTTGCATGATTTACTTGGCTATCTCTCTCAATATACTCCTTTAACATGTTAATGTGGCAAAGTTGTTTTTGTTTTCGAATATTTATGATGTAATTTCAATCATTTACTTTCTTTTCAACCGTGTATGGACCATAATACTTGGCCTGAAGGGGATTTTGTGGAATGGGCAAGAGAGCTAGAACTCTATCACCAGGCTGAAAACTCCTATCCCTTGAGTTTTTATCATATCTTGATTTCATTTTCAACTGAGTAGAGTGCAGATGTGCTCTTGAGACCTCACAAGCCTTTGACAACTTGTATTTAAAATCAGAAATATAATGAAAAAGATTGAGTTCAGTATCTTTATTAGAAAGAAGTTTCTCTTTCAACAACTTCAATGGTCCACGCACAGTATGTCCGAAAACTAGTTCAAAGCGACTGAATCCTAAAGATTCTTGAACGGACTCCCTAACAGCAAATAAAAGTAAATGAATGCCTTCATCCCAATCTTTACTCGTATCAAAGCAATATGACCGAATCATATTCTTTAAAGTACGATGAAATCATTCTAAAGCAACTTGGCTCTCAGGGTGGTAAGTAGAAGATTTAAACTGTTGGATGCCTAATTTGTGCACAGCTTGCTGGAAAATTCCAGACATAAAATTTGACCCTTGATCCGATTGGACACATTTAGGAAGGCCAAATTGAGTAAACAAAAACTTTATCAAAGCTTTTACTATGGTTTTGGTTTTAATATTCCTCAAAAGAATTGCCTCTGGGAATCTTGTTGACGCACACATAATTGTCAACAAATATTGGTTACCTGACTTGGTCTTGGGTAAGGGACCAACACAATCTACCATAATTCTGCTCAATGGTTCGTCAAATACAGGAATAGGTTGCAGATGAGCCTTAGGTATCTTCTGATTGGGTTTTACTACCATTTGACAAGTATGACCAGATCTACAAAATTTACAAACATCACTTTTGATTTTGGTCAATAAAAGTGAGTCAAGATCTTGTGATAAGTTTTATTTATCCCAAAATGACCAGCCAGAGGAGTTTCATTGGCCAAACTAAGTATTTCTTGTCTGTAAGATTTTGGAACTACAATCTGATAGTTCACTGACCACTCCTTACTAACATGTACCTCGGGAGGTCTCCATTTTCTCATAAGAATTCCGTTTTTAATGAAATAACAGACATGTACTTCAGTGACTTCAGTTTCACTAATGGCCCTCCGAAACAAACAGGAGATCTCAGGATCTCTTTCCTGTTCGACGACAGGTGATTGTCGTTTGTCACCATGATTAGATAAAAGAGAATGAGTAATTAAAAGAGGATCACTGTGATCAATACCTTTTGACTGACCCAAATTAGGAGTGAAAGTGACCTCATCAAAAGCCTGACCAATACATGTGTCAGCTAAAGGAATATGTTCCTGATCAAAATCATTTTCAAGAGCTTTCTTTGCCATAGCTCTGGTAACTGCACAAGCTGGGTATAACTCAGGGTATTCTTTTTCAATTGGATCAACTTTCTGATCCAAAGAAGGCTTGTCAGTTACAAGTGGATTAACCACAACCTTGTCTCCAGCTAGGTCGTTGCCTAGTGACAAATGAATGCCCTCAACGGGTAAAGAAGACACTATGCCGACTGTTACAGATCCTGAAACTAAGTCTGATGACAAATTTACAGAATGGAGAGGAACATTAACAAAGCCGCACTCTACTCCCTGAATGAGAACACTCTCATTAGAACAAGACTCCTCAGAAAAAGGCAAAGTATCTGATAATTAAAGACTCTGAGAAGCTCCTGTATCCCTTAAAAGTTTAATAGGTATAAGATTGGCCAAATCACCGAAGAGTGATATAGAACCCTTCGACATGAATGGTTCATAATTCTCCATAATAAAATCAGGCTATGGTTTTTTAGACCCAACAAATATATTGTTTTCAATACATGACCGTGTCCTTGACCTCTTAGAAATAAGA
The DNA here is from genome assembly GCA_016617855.1 of Megalonaias nervosa. NCBI lineage: Eukaryota > Metazoa > Mollusca > Bivalvia > Unionida > Unionidae > Megalonaias > Megalonaias nervosa. The sequence continues at coordinate 14,342 of JAECUM010094953.1, read as the reverse complement.
GCATTTGGGATAGGTCTATCTTGATTCTGATGCCTATATTTCAATTTGAAGCAATCAGAAATGACGTGTCCTTTTTTCTTGCAATATGGACACGTAGGGATAGACAAGGATTTTGAATCAGGCTTATCAAAAGCTAATTTTTAAAAGTTGTGCCAGACTGAATTTTACAAGAAGTCGTATTAGGCCGAAATACCTTTCTACCAGTAGACTCCTGAGTGAAAGATTTGCCTACAACGGGAACTTTATGAGTTAAGGAATAAAGCAGCATTTTCCAAGGTTTTGATCTCATGCTCTTCAAGATGAGTCTTAATGTCATTAGGAACACAGTTCTTGAACTCTTCAAGTAATACAAGTTGCTTGACAGTTTTATAATCATGTTCAACTTTCTTGGCTAAGCACCATCTCTCAAATAACTGTTCTTTTTCTCTTGCAAATTCGACATAAGTTTGTCCAGCTTCTTTTATATAGTTCCTGAATTTTTGCCGATAAGCCTCAGGGACTAACTCATAACCCTTTAAGATGCATTCCTTAACCAAATCATAGTTAGATCTTTGCTGTACTGACTGGGATGCATAGATATTTCGGGCTTTGCCAAAATGTACACATTGCAATAGTTGAGTGCAATGCTCCCTTGGCCATTTCAAATTTTCAGCAACTTTTTCAAACTAAATAAAATATTTGTTTATTTCTTTTTCACTAAAAGGGGGTACTAGCCTAAAATTCTTTATAATATCAAGACATAAATTTGTATGTGAAGTGGAAATGTGCTTTTCACTTGTCAGCTCCATTTCTTTTATTTTAATTTGAAATTCCTTTTCATCCTTCTCTGTTTGCATCTGTAAGTGCATTTGTTCTTTTTGTAACGGCATTTGTTCTTTCTGTAACTCAATTTCTCTCTCTCTCTCTCTCTCTCTCTCTCTCTCTCTCTCTCTCTCTCTCTCTCTCTCTCTCTCTCTCTCTCTCTCTCCTCTTTATGAAATTTCAATTTCATTTGTTTATCGTTCTCTCTCTCCTGTCTGTCTGTCTCCTTTTTTTTCAAATTGCAACTGCAATTGCTTTCTGTAATGTGTTTGTTCTTTTTCTTTTTCCAATTGCAGCTTCATTTGTTTCTCTCTCTCCTCTTTTTCAAATTGCAACTGCATTTGTTTTTCTCTCTCCTCTTTCTGAAGCTCGAGCTTTCTTAATTCCAGTTCCATCTTATATTTCATTTTTAATTCCTTTACTTTTATGTCAGAGTCTGATACAGACTTACTGACCGAAACCAAAAAACTTTTATTGAAAACATTCTTCTCTACCAAATACTGAATCAAAATGTTTTTAATTTCTTGCTCCGTTAAGGAAGCTTTTGCCTCAAAAAGATCATATTTTCTGGCAAGTTCAAGCAATTCATCTTTTTCAAACTATCCAACTGCTCCTGAGTAGGAGTAGAAAGAAATGTCTCCACTTTTAATGACATTGTGAATAAACGCCTGTTGTTTTCACTAAACATTTCAAACACAATGTGCAATAGTACTTGGGGATTATAAACTAGGGGAATTTAAATTTCAAAAAACAATTTTCTGAAATATTTTAGCCAAAATTCATATATCCCTGACGAGCCCACAATTTTCTTTGTTACGTGACTAGGTTCGTACAAAAGTAACAAAGAAAAGAGTGAAGCCAACAAGCTTTGTAAATTTTAACAAAATAATTTATTTCCTTAGAAAACAAGGTAAAAATAGGAAATAGGACTTACGGTTTGTGAATATAATCTAAAAATTAATCCTAGAATTGAAAACTATAAGTCCTATCACTATCACTAAACAGTTCTAACTGAATCCAGATTCGAATCCCGATGAGGTTCCAATATTGAGGATGATGACGTCTGATGAATGCAGGTTTGTACTGATGTGTCAGCAATTCCTTGTTGGGTCACCAAGAATATTATTCCAGCTTTTGAATTCCGAATAATTCAGTGAATGTCTTTGTCCAAGAATTTCGTTGAAAAAGATTAATTTCCAGGTGAATAAATTATTTTAAATACGAAAATCAACTCAAATGGCAACAACGCAAAATACCTCTGAGCTCCTAAGGTATTATTTTACGACTGCTAAATCTACTAGAAAACGTCTGTTTTAACCCACGATTTTAGATCACATCATGGCTCGCGCAACGGGGCTACGGGATCACTAATTTGAACAGCGCAGTAAAAAAATTGTCATTTTACACGTAGGCTAGAATAACCCTATCTAAGAATCAGATTCTCACGCTGGAAATAAATAAAAAAGAAATGCTGTTTACAACTTAGCTAACACGTGGGCCGAACATGACCTTGGTAATAGCCAACCGTATTCGCTTAGTCTTTACAAACGTCTCAACCAAGGTGAGCTAAAAATAGTGATAAAGCAATATTTGGCATTCTAATCAGGTCAAAACAGATAACTGAATTTACTGAGAAAAATGTCAAATCCAGTAAAAATTATCACTAAAACAAAATGTAATGAAACAAAAATAAAAAAAGAAATTTAAAACTAACACACAAATAATTTAATTACATATTCGTAACAATACACTATCATGATATTGTGATCTGGCTTTATGACCAACATGCTATTACCTACTTAAGGGTCTGTTGATTGCATTTTCTATACTTCGCAAAGATTTCGGCAAAAGATAAAATATTCATGGCGGCCAGTATAACTGGTGGAGGAGAACCCGGGAAAAACCCGGGAAGAACCACCGACCCACGAGAAGCTACTGGCAAGCTTTCTCACCTACCCACGTTAACCGAGCCTGAGACTTCAACCCACGTAGACAGAGGTGAGACGGCAGTGATCCGGAACTGTGAGCGTTTTAGACCACTCGGCCACTCCGGGCCCCAGACTGTAATTGTTGTCTCGTGCTGTTACGTGTTTAGGCTCTTACAAAAAGTAACAAGAAAAAGTGAAGACAACATGCTTTGTAAAATTAAACAAATAATTTATTTCCTTAGAAAACCAAGGTAAAAATAAGAAAAAGAATGGTTTTACGAATCAAATCCAAAATTAATCCAAAAATTGAAAAATAGAGGTCCTATTATTAAAAAGTCCTAAATGAATCTGAGTTCGAGACCCGATGAAATTCAAAATGGAAGACGATGACGTCTGCTGTGGTCAGCGTCGTACTGATGTGTCAACAGTTTCTTCGTTGAGTTGCAGAAAATTATATTCAAATTTGGAATTCCGAATAATTTTCAGTTAATGTCTTTGCCCAAGAATTATGTATGAGCACTTATATATTTTGCAGCGAAAAGAATCACTAATTCCATAAAATAGAATTTCAGCTCAAAGTGGTCACAACAAATCACCTTTAAGTGTCAATGGTTAGAGGCCGAACAAATAAATCTCCATATAGACAACAGTTATACACAAGTTTAAGACGCAAAACAAATTCCTGGATGAGGGTCACATGGTCACCCTTCCAGAACAAAAAAGAAACTTTTTATATGCCGAACATCATGTACTCCCAGTATGGCCTTAACTGAAATCACTGGTTCTTCCTCTGGGAAGGAATTTTTAAAAAAATAAATTTAAAAATTGTTGTTTACTAGAACTGCCATTGTTTCTGAATCAAGGTCAGAAACTGATGCAGTGTTTCTATTAGTATAACAGTCAGGTCAAACAGAACTAAACTGAATTTCTGGAAACTGTCAAATCCAGTAAACAAAGTTACCTTATAATAGCATGTAATGGAATAAAAATATTTAAAACTAACAAACAAATAATTAAATTACATATACATAACACGTGCATATATGATTTCTTTGCCATACTAACCATTAAATAAGTTTTAAAAAAATGCTCTTAATATACTGCATAATACACTTTTAATCAGCTTATAATATACAATCTTTGGACACATTTTGGCATGCTGTGGCCCTGTATGTGTCACACGAATCACATGGCTACTTTCTTCAAAAGAAAGTCCTAACTCATTTTCCTACCGGACGTCCGCAGCGTTATTATCCTTTGGATGGCTAATAGATAGTAATTTTGGCTCTTGTGTGCACTTGTTCAAATTTTCTTTAAAGGCTTGTTTGAAGGATTTTTGGTTGATTGATCCCGATTTGCTTTAATTTTTTTCTTCGCGTTTGACGTTGACGTTACTGGTGGTGATCCTCCTGGCTCAGGCTCTTATACCCAATTTAAGGTAAGTTTACTTTGATTTCTAGCAGTACATATTGCCTCTAATAATTTAGTCGTTAAGAACCTGATTCATGTTTGTATTTTTGGACCCGGGAGCAAATGAAGGGGCGGCGGAGGACTGGTTTATATATTTCAATGTTGTCAAGACGTTGTAAATTTGCAAAACAATATCAGAATGACTTGACTTATCTCAGATAGATAAAACTTCTATGATGTTTAGCAAGTGGATTGCTCTTTTATTTCCATGCCTTCCACGCATGCAGATAAAATTTAAATGTTAACATATTTGAAGCATAGCTGATTCCCAACTGAATCTTTTGATTTCTAAAACCTGCATCCACCTTTCATAAACATTACTTAATTTCGCAATGTATTCAGCATTTATTTAATAATCTTCAGATAGTCAAAAGGTAATAAGTATATATATATATATATATATATATATATATATATATATATATATATATATATATATATATATATATATATATTTGAATATGGTGTGAAGAAAAGAGTAAAATTTCCCATTATTCTGGATAGTTTTCTTTGTCTATACCAAACCGTAATTTTGTATTGTTCTACTCCTGTCACTCTGTGTGTGTGTCTGTGTGTCTGTGTGTGTGTGTGTGTGCACTCGGATTTACTGCGTTGTGGACACCGATCCAAAGTATAGATCTTCGTTATGGACACATTTTACATTGTGGATACCAAAAGTTGCACACCGATAAAGTATTACTCTTATTCCTGTAGATGATGGTAGTAGCAAAAGTACAAACCGACGTTATGAACCATTTCCCGCCATTAGTGTGTATATTTCCACCTTCCCTCTCAGCAGCTAGTGTGTGTGAACTGACCGCGGTTCGCACATGTCAGTGCCATTGGATACCGTGATCGCTTTCTTTGTATTGGGTATTCTCACCTTGCGCGTTAGCAAGATATCAAATATCATATCTTCAGTAGCAGCTGGGGAGAAATGACTAAAGACTCAAAAAGGTAAGAATCCGTTTTTAATAACATGTATCGAATTAGTTGCAAGTGTCTCCTATGTCTTTCATTTTTTATGGTTGAGTGTAAATTTAGCGCTCAAAAAGGGAATAACTAACAATGATGTCCAGTGTTTTTCGTAAGTCTTATAACATAAAACGGAACAAAAAGATGTTGAGAATACGTTCTTTCCTGTCAGAACAACGGCTACTCTCTTCATTTTAATAAATGTGTAATTCTGAATATAATTTAAAATTAATTTGTAAACACGTTTATTGCTTCTAAAAATGATGAATAATGTTTAAGAAAAGTATTTTGAAGTTCTTGTAAAAACAAAAATGGAAGGTTGAATATTCCAAATTGCTTGGCATCTGTTGTAAACGTAGTTTCAGCCTCAATGACAAAATAAACGTTTTGTCAATGTGTTACTTATGATCAAGTCATACTGTACAATAACGTACGCTTAAGTGACACTATGTGAAAAATAAAGAAAATATATACGCTCGTTGCAATTTGTCTCTTAAGGTGAGGTTACTATACTTTGATAATGGCCTAGATGCGACATATTGCCTGTTCAGTAGCCTTACACAAGCTTTTCAGGCTGAACATCTCACATATATAGTGTTTCGTATAAATAAACACTTGCATATGCTTTTTTCGTTAATATGAGAATAACGGTAAAAGGCAGAGCAGATGAAAAAATACTTTAACGGTACTGTCTGGTTCGGGCAAATTATTATGATGAATAAAGTACAAGCTACAAGAAAATAATCTAACTATAAGAGTACAAAAGACACAAACAAAAACGGCATTTAATACGTAAATAATTTCACGATATTTTGGTTACTATCTTCTAAGAGTTATTATATTCATGGTCAAATAGGCGTAGATACACGATTATTAATACATTTAAGGCAATTATTCAGATTGTCGTTGTGTGATATATGTACCCACTTTGTCGTACTAAAAGTTTATGGTTTCCTTCTAATACTCGATAGGTTGCAAACAATTCATTGTTTTAATTAATCTTACTCTGCAGAATTGTTTTTATTAAGTAACAACTTTCTTCACTGTATTCAGTGCTCAAAAACCCCTCTTAAATTTAGTTCGGGCCCATCCTGTATCCAAAGTGAGGTGCCCGTTGGGCTTTTCGAAAAACAAAAAACAAATGTTGCCTGAGGAAACTTTGATCGCGGTGATGAAATGAGTAGATATACTTTCAAGATGTTGACATACATGTAATAACCTAAATCAGATTACCACTGTCCTACGTAAAATTGCGATCTGTTTGTACTCCCAAATCCAAATTTTCAGTAATTGTTAAAAAAAAAAAAAAAAATACAACACCCACCCACTCCCCCCCCCAAAAAAAACAGTCTATGTCCGTTACGTGTAGTATGTATAAACGGTAATCTGTAATGACTAGAACTAATTTAAAACTATCCCTTGGGCAGTTTAAATAGCGGCAACTAAAGGAAAATAGGTCAGGTATAAAATCAAAGTTTCACATTAACTGGCTGACAATAGCTAGTGAGATGTGTTGAAGGCTTGTTGAGGGAGGCGACTATTGCCCCCACCCCCTTTCCCCCCATGTGCAAGCGCCCGTAGGACGCGCCATTTCTCCCTGTGAAACGCCATATTTTCCTCCAGGACAAGCACCCTTTTTTATATTCTGGTCAGCTGTGGCTAAACTGCATAAATAGCTACATGTTAGAGTTAAATAAACAAACAATAAAGTCAGTGTGACTAATCAACCGTTAATCCTTATCATTGCGCTTATCTTGTGAAAAGCACGGCCCTTCGGACATACATAAAGAAACCATGTTTTACAGTGTGTGTATATAAGAACCAGCAATTGATTAGCAAATAAATGATGCCCCTATTTTGTTGTAATTTACTATGCCTAGGAATTAATTACTACAGTTCAAATCTGCAGTCACAAGTAGCAGCAGAGGGGGTGAACAGACCAATTTTGCCTGAGACCTTATTTTACAAAAATAAAGGTTCCTACAAAGGCTGAAAAAAAAGGTCAATAACGTTAAACTTAAACCTCTAACCGAGCATATTTCCATACGGTGGAAAACAGACCACAATAACGTCAAATCGTCTGGGTTAGCTTATTTTTGTTATTCCATCGTTGACGTATTTTTTTTCAAATTTTTATGCGACTCGTTTACTCACCGGGTCACTCAATAGTGGTCGTTCACCCCCTCCGCTGCTCTGGTTTTTATCCAAAGATTTTATCAAGACCTATACGATACCTAGATCTTGGGTCATGTAGATTTATTGTTATAAATCCGAACGGAACAGCTTGTGCTTTTGAAAAGAAGTTTTTGAACTTGATCATGTCCATATCCCCTGAGCACCAGGTATAATAAATATTTTGTAAAGTATAAGTATCTACTCCATTAAACACGACTAAAATATTGCAGTTATTTCTGATCACTTTAGGTATTTGTGTATATCGCTGAGTAACATAAATCACGTCAGTATTTTTATGTCTGCCTCTGGAAAATATCCGTGCTGGATTTGATTGTTTCTTCAGCATCACATCATCATATGCTACGAGGTTATTAATAAATCCATCTAGGTCATCTACAGATGGCGCTTCATCAATATCGGTGATAAAGTCAATAATATCGTTTCCGTCTTCGTCTAATAATTTTGCATTTTTATTAAAATCTTTAAGTACTTCATAACATCGTTGATCATCTACAGATGGTGCTACTAAATATAATTTTTTCCACTTGAGCCATCTCATTATCAGATTAAGTAATAATTGTGTCTTACCAGATCAAGATGGGCCTATTATAATCATTCTAATAGAATTTGGTAGTGCTGGATGGCGCCTTACTGGTTCTTGCTTTCGTGTCGCTGAGAAGTCAATTATATCCATACAATAAATATGAGTCTATATTGTGTTCGATGCAGAGCACCCACGTCCACCACTGGATTAACAACAATAACAACAAAAAATAAAAGACGTGCAATTACAGGCAAATGTGTAAAATGTGGCACAAGAAAATATAAATTTATTCCTCCTGACTTGTCAGACAAACGTGGAGATATCGCTGCTTCATTAGAAATATTACCAGGGGTTCCATGGGCTAAATACCCCGGTGAGAAACATCTTCCTGGATATAATTATTGTGGTCCTGGAACTCGACTTGGTATCCGACTTGATGATCAAGATCAACCAAGACCAGGAGAGTATCCAATAAATAAGATTGATCAAGCGTGTCATGTTCATGATGTTGCGTACAAAATTAAAGATTTACAACAACGGCATCTCGTAGATGTGAAATAGATTCATGCGTTAAATTCTATACCCAATAAATCTCTCAGAGAAAAACTCGCTAGTTTTCTAATAAAAACTGCTATGAAAGGTAAAATAATGTTAGGGGCTGGTAATTAATTATATAACTATTATAATGGAATCTGTTTATTATAGTCCAAGAGGATATTGGAGAGGTAAAGCAGCGATTAGTAAACTTGCTGTAGCAGCAAAAGTCTCACGTTCTGTTGCTGCAGCGTGGTTAGCACGACAGGCAATATGGCAAATCTATCTACGTTCACCTAAAAAAAATTCAGTACGCACATTTTCGATGTCAGCACCCCTAATGAAGTTCATCAGGCAGATATTTTATTTTTACCACATGACACCATTAAAATTGGTAGACGTCAATCACGCACATATAAATACGCGTTAAATGTCGTTGACGTTGCAAGTAGATATAAGGAAGCGGAACCATTATCAACAAAGACAGCATCTGAAGTTGCATCTGCGTTTGAACGAATTTATCAACGAGGATCCGGACCACAAGGTGGTCTACGATGGCCACAGTCATTACAAGTTGATCCTGGCAAATTTAATTTCTTGGTGCAGTATTATCGTTGATGAAAAAACATAACGTTAAAATCAGACGAGGACACACTGAAATTCATCGTGATCAGGCAATCGTTGAACGATTTAATCGAACACTTGCTGAGCGGTTATTTGGATATCAATAGGCAAAGGAAATATCCACTGACTTTAAGTCCGGGGAGAGATCTCGTGAATGGGTTGCAAGGTTACCAAGTGTGATAGCTGCGTTAAATAATGAAATTACTCGTGCAGCTTCTATGAAACCCTCTAATGCGATCATAAAAAATATATACCCCGTAGCGATGGCTACGGACGCCAACATGAATCTTCCTCTCAACCAGTATTAGGTAATGTAACTGTAAGATATTTATATGAACCTGGTGAACTTGAAGGTGGTAAGAATAGAGCAACTGATCCTATCTGGAGTGTGACTACACATAAAATTTCTAGCGTGGTTAGATCCACAGGTAGACCTGCAATCTACAGATTAGATTCGACGGCTCCTCAACGTGGATTTGTAAGTGAATAATTACAAGTAATTCCTGAGGACACACAATAACCACCACCTTCACTTATGTAAACTAGCACCTCTACGTCGATTACATTCCAGACATGTCAGCATCACATTATCACGTGTATGACCAAGATCACTATTAGTTCTGTCTACGGTAAATTGTCTTGGATTATTGTTTGAATACTGCCATAGCATATTACAGTTACAGCTTGCACAATTATTATTCTGTCGTTGTTTTAGTGTTATAATAAATTCAGTATCAATATCAAAGTCACGCTTATTTTTTTTTTGGTCACATTGCTTATAACCAGATAGTTGTTTCTTATTACGTCATTACTAACAGTCTGATCATTATTTTCTGTAAAATTCATAATAACCCTGTACAGCTGAGATATTCTTCTGACTCGAGATACTGCGAGATAAACTAAATTTGACCATTTGATCCGATCATCGACAATCCAGATATTAGTATCAGAAATAGTTAATCCCTGTGACGAATGAATCGTTATAGCGTATCCTAACGTCCACGGCGATTTATCCATGCTCAACGCACTCTCAACAACACCAACAGCAACCAAAACAATATCATTCAAGACAAGATTTTGTATTCTACCACCAAGAATCTCAACATCAATATTCTGTCGTCGAGTATCTGCTGGGCGATAACATAATGGTACAGGTAGATTTGAAAACTTTTCTTTATGTAACGTAAATAATTTCTCTTGCAGTTCATCACGAACTATCTTTCTACTTGCGACTATCAAATCATTTGGTCTCCATAAATTCAAAAAATCATTCATAGTAGTTTCTGGAATAACTTTACGCATTATCTCATACTGTAATTTATCTGGCTGCGATCTGATTAACCTTTTAAACTCTTTCAGAGGTTCATCAAGAGCTCTATGATCATCAGTTATTTCTTCGTAGTAATCTACAAATGATTTTAACCATTCATGAGGAGATTGACCGACGAGGGGTGGTGGTTGACCATGATCGCCACACATTATTACAGCCGTATTTTTAGTCAATAACCATTCAAGGAATATTTTTAATATTTCCAACGACACCGTGTCTATCTGGTCCCAGATAATATACTTAGGTATATATTTTTCACCCATTCGCTCAGGAGTCCATGTGTCTCCGCACCATCTGAAGAAACTATGATATGTACATGATTTTACTCCTCGTTCTTTTATTTCTCTGGCAAGTTTATGTGTCGGTGTCAAAACAATTATATCTGAATGGTTGTTCAGGAATAATTTAATCGCACGAGTTGTATTACCTGAACCACCGCATCCATTAAGATAAACAGTCTTATGTCTAGCCACAGGATCATACACAGATGGTGCTGACGACAATTCTGATATTTGATTATTTTTGTAATATATTTCCTAAATTTCAACGTCGGCAGATTCAGAATAACTGAGTATATTTTCTTGTTTTATTCTCCATGATCCCAATTCACCATTGTCAAGTAGCGGTTTTAACAAATCCGTATATTTTTTACTTATATAAAACGAATCCGTAGCAACTCTGACAGCGTAACGAGGAAATCTTTTCACCATAGACAGTAGATTTATCGAAACGTAGGCTAGCATTGAAGATCTTAAATGAATAAACTGCGGTGAGTCGCCATCAATATAGCTCACAATTGTACCTAGTTTGGTTCCGTCTGATAAATAAGCATTACATCGGTTTATAAATGTATTTTTTTCCGTTGTATCAGCGATTATAAAATCGAGTTCAGCATCGTCCATAATTAATCTTGTACAGTGTCGTTTATGATCATATGATCCTCCTTGTGTAAATTTACCGATTATCCTTCTACCAAGATCTTTTGCAAGTTTCTCATCGCTTTCTTTCCTGCATTTAGATATATTAACAATACCCCCCTCGTTAAGATCAGGAAATTCTTTCCTGACATCATCAATATTAAATCTATCTGGTTCTGGTAACCAAACTTGATTCTGTGGACGATACGATATAATCGCTTCATTTACTTTTTGATGATATCAATATTTTATTATCGAGCATATATCGTAATAGTACTATTGGAACCCAACATTTTTCTGAAAAATGTTTTCCAAACCAAGCATAAGTAATCGGATGGAGACTTTCTGTAAACTCGAATGATTCTATATAGGCGAATACAGTCAGGTCAAAATCTGGTAAGGATCCGTTTATCTCAACTCTGGTCATCTCATGTGATGGATGTCCAAATCTCTTAAAGTATTTAGAACATTCTCCGTATCCACGAAAACTTCCAAGATAACACGCTACCATATAAAAGGAGATAACGTCGCTATACTTGTATTTAGTATTCCATAATCCACCGTGCCCATATTCAATGCAACTTTTCTGGACATCTTCAAGAAATTCCAATCGTGTCGGTTTCCATGAATTTTTCTCCTGAGAAAAGTGAGCAGCAACTGAGGAAACGATAAAACAGTTATTTAGTAATTGTCCAACCTTGACATCGTCAGAAGTATATTTCAGCGCAAGATTTTTCATTTCTCCATGAAGAGAGTCTGTACGATAAATATCCCCACCGGGCCGTACAAACTGATCATAATAATCGTATTCTGAACTTTGAAACAACCAAACAGACACAGGGTCACTTTTACTGATATTCCTGATAAAATCAAATATATGACCATCATAAAATTTAACCGTTCAGTCTCGTGGAAAAATTGTTACTGCCATAGTCCATGCATGTGCGTTATGATCAATAATATCTATCGAAGTTCCTCTTGATTCATATTTCGATTTATACAAAATCTCTCCGGTTAACGTCTTCACTGTTATTGGGAATTTTAATATCTTTCCCAGCTCAGCAACATCTTTAATAGATGCTCCAGTATCTTTAACTGCTTCTGCCCATGTATTTATTTTTTTACGTCGTAAATCTGTTAAACCATTACCACGTGTCGCGTTTGCGAAGTGTTCTGTAACTCGTTCAGCTACACAGTTTATTCTTGACTCTGACAGTCTCATCGGTTTGAGATCCGCAACGTCAGGTTTATTATTCAGCGGATATATTGCATAGACAACCGCAGTCACAGGGTACCCTCGTTCATAATATGGTTTGTCAATACCAGTGAGTACTCCGGGCTTGGATTTATTATTCAAGAGAACAATATTATTTCCCGACTGTATGCGGACTGGATCACGCTTGTCACGGATAATCCAAGTGTCGTCGTCTGTCCTTACAATAAATTTTATTAAAATGAAATATTTTTGAACATCAAGGTGGTTAATAATCTCTCTTCCTCGTCTGTCATTCATTATAGTATCGACAACATTTCCAACTCTGAATGTTGACCACACATGAGCCGCACCATCGTCACGAAATTCCTTCTTGGCTTCACGGATGCGTTTGGTTACATCCTGATTTGTTAAAGCCAGATCTTGCATGGAAGAACTAAATTTATATTCTGGTAGTCTGTCAAGATCAAATCTAGCCCCCACTGAGACGGCAGAAGGTTCAATTGCGGATAATTCCTCCATTATTATAATTAAGACAAATATTGAAATTGAATTTTAATATATATATATAATGATTCAAACACAGAATCGATGTAATTGGCTTATGATCGGATATACTTCTCCTTGTAACAAAGCATGTGTAAATGAATTCTGCTGCTACCATATGCAAAGCGTTAGAAATGGTAGTCTAGGACCAAAACCGTGTGTGCAATGTGGTGTTGGAGTCAGAGGAAAAACTCAGTTATGTGTAAAATGTGGTGGTAAAAAATATAGAGAACTAAAATGATATTACGATTTAAAAAATGTCGAATCTCCTATAAAAACCGCAGAAGATTATCTCGCTAGATTTTCAACAAAAAAAAAAACGATTCAGACAAATGATATTATTATATAAATGGAGCAAAAAGAATTTGTAACGCATCCAATTATTAAAATTTATGACGCATCTCGTTATGGTATGATCAGAAATTGTCAATCGAAAACCCAGTCGGTAGTCTTGACAAATTTGGTTATTTTAGATTCAATACCAGTGGAAATTAAAGTTATTTCTCACATAGATTCATCTATGAATGTTTTCATGGGGTCATTGAAGATGGACTTGTAGTTGATCATATTGATGGAAATCCCAAAAATAATCACTTATGTAACCTGCAAGCTATTACACAGGGTCAGAATTCTGCACGTGAAAATACAGGAAAATGTAAAGTATTCGTAAAGAGAGCTCTTAAATCCATAAATGCAGAAACAGGCCAAGAAATAACTTTTCCATCAATAAATGCAGCTGCCAAATATTTTGGCATACATTCACAATCGGTACAATTTGTCGCAGCTAAAACATACAAATCTGCATTTTCAAAAAATACGATCAGCGGATAATATTTGAATATGTCAGATTACTCCGTCCTCTTAACTTAAAAAACCAGAATAAATAAATATTTTTTTTACTGTATAGTTCGACTCTGTCAATTTTGCCAAGGGTTTTGTTTAGCAATCACCACAGTCAAAGGTCCACCTTCACTGTCGCTGCTCTCAGTGTCACTTGTTTCACCTTTGACAGAATCAAATAACATAATCTTTCTCGATTGCATTACACGATTGTCCACAATCTTTTTTCTTTCGTACTCGTGAGATAATTCGGATCTGATCTTTTCGATTGAACGTGCAAGAGGTGCAAATAGCTTCACTTGTGTGTCGTTTACCATTGCCAAGGATTCTAACATAGATTGATAAATTAATTTCACGAATCACACATAATTTTCTGAGGATCAAGATTATTAAATATCTTTATTCCGTCATGTTTTAATTTTTTAATAGCAGAAATATCATTAAT
>JAECUM010094952.1:0-17107 GCA_016617855.1 Megalonaias nervosa | reverse complement strand
TATAAGTACTTAAATGTATTGCTGCTTCTATATACAGATGATTATTATGAATTGATACCAATGAAAAAGACCCGCAAAAGATGATTATTTGTCTGCTTATTGTAAATCCTAGAAACTGTCACAGTTGAAAAACAAAAATGTTAAGTTTTGGAAAGGATAGAAAAAATAAGCTCATATTTAGTAACAAGAACATATACATGATACAGAGAATCACTCTTTAAAATAATGAACTCGTTACTTCAGATTAAAAAAAATTAGTAAAGCATTGTTTTTCTTAATCAACCGTATTTTTAAATTTGAATCCAGGAGTTTGATAAGACTATACCACATATTCGTACATATTGATGTGAAATTTGGAAATAAGAAAATATAAACATTATTAAAATACTAAATATAATTCACTGTATTTGTACGGAAAAAAATGAACTATTTTTGGGGAGTAATACTGCACGACCTTGGGAGTATAGTATTATTCCGAAACAACTAGTTCATATATTCTTTTGAAATGATCAGAATGGTATCTTTAATGCTGTGTGTCGTTTGTTGTGGATATTGCGAGTATCACGTTGATTCGTTTGCTTGTTTGAAAGTTTCATTTATGACTCAAATAAACTCGTCCACATCGTTCACTTTATCTCTACTTTCAAGTAGACGAAACGTCTTGAGTTCAGCCACAAACAAACTATTAACTAAACCTAAAACGTCTATTACACAAGTGCACATGGTTTATTTACACTATTCTATTTTAGACGCACGTGTCGTGCAGTATAGAGGTATTATTATAGTAAAATACTGCAGATTCTGGTAATGTAAAATTAACGGCGGAAACAATGATCATATAATAATTGTTAATACATGTTCATTTTTTCTCTGTTAACTTTAAATTGTCGATCCAACAATTGTCTCTTGCATCTTTTGTTATCATTATAGATGATTTAATCAAAATTATATGGAATATACGAATACCTTGTCATATGATTTCTGGAAGAGTTCTTCTGTGATGTGGATTTCTTTTATTGCGAACTTGCAGTTTGTTTCGCCGGGTATCTTTGCTGAAAGAAAGAAGATAAACTGAGTGATGTGAATGGTACACAATATAACTACAATGGTATAGGTCATGGTAATCTTGATGTTAAATATCATCAAATTGCTTCCTGTCATCAAGGATAATCCACCAGTAGATAGCAGGTTACTCTGTAAAACAGCAACAAGGGGGTGAAACCTCCAAAAATGGTATTTTACGGTCCGATTGAACAAAAATAGGATCCTGCTGAAAAAGATTTATCCCCGTAAACTGCTTATGGTTAATATACATCCAGATATAAAAATACTAACATCGACCGGGTATAAACTTTTCCATCATGGCCCGTCCTTCGATGAAAACAAACACAAAGAGGACACATTCCGCGGCTGCTCTTTCCCACGTTGAAAAATATGAATTACAAACATTGTAATATTAATACCTATGATAGGAAAAACACAACTGTGCGTGGCTCCTCGATGGTAAAACAACCCTCTGTTTATGGCAATGTGTCCCTGAATATTCTTGGATACGTAAGGGTTGTGGCCCTTTTCCATGTAACCAATGTGGGGTTGGTGTGGGCGGATAAACTCCATTATGCAAGCAGCATGGTGGCCGCAAACTACGATGGAAACTCTAGCACAAATCATCGAAACTGCTGTAGCTGCATTGTGGAGACAATCGTGATAATTTTAATTTGCGATATCGACTCTTGTACTAATATATATATATATATATATATATATATATATATATATATATATATATATATATATATATATATATATATAGATTTATTTATTTATTTATCCAAATTAAATATTAAATCCAACGCTGAAAGTGTTAGTGTACTGTGGTGCCACGTAAAATGCTGATTTGGGAACAGTCATTATTGGATCAGAAGAATTAATCCTTATTTGAAATTTCAGTATAAATTCACGTCTCTATTTCGAGAAATGCTATTTTGTAGAGCACTTTGTATTTCAGAAAAGAATCACTTGAATTAAGTAGTTTGAATAAACATAATTCCAGGCCAAATAAATTTCTGGACACAACAGTAATACAACTGATTCTGCTAGATCTTAGCGCACAAATTCATAATTTTTCCAGTAACAAAATTATATAATCATCTACTTGACTTCCGATCACAATTAGCATTTTCTAAATAAAACTGTTAAATAATGGAAAATTTCAAACTGGAAGGTTCTAAATGTTTACAAGACAAAATGTTAGTTATAATTAGAAGTTTACTACTACAATTATGATATAAAATGTGTCGCAAATAACAGGTAGGCTCGGCAATTCATGGGGAATTCCGAAGTTTAAGACTCAGATTGAGATAAACATGTTTACTACAAAACCAAAAAGTCAACAATTCAACTCTAGTAGAAAGTGAACTTGATTTTAGACAAGGTTATGTCCAACATAAAATGTTACACTACAATAGCACAAAATGAAATAAAAAATTTATAAAAAAGCTAACAAACAATGCAAATGAAATATGCATGACAATAACAAGACAAGTATTTCCATCTAACTGGCGTTCAGTTTCCCTGGACGCGTTCAAATGTACAATTAAACGATCATCAAAAATCGGGAAAGATTCTTCATGATAAAACATTAGCAAAATTTACATCAAGATTTCCAGCGATTATCCCAAGTCAAACATGTTCTTGAACGGTGTTTAATCTTGATATAGAAGTTCCTTATGAGATAAATATTTCAAAATAATTTTCAGAACTGCTGCAATATTTTTATGATGCAAAAGACGAGTTTCAAGCTGATGACGCCTCTTGCGCGCAATCTACATGGATGGTTGAGCAGGAAGGACCACGCATCCATGATGCTCGCATGAACGATACTCGGATTCCTTGTATTATTGATATGCTGCCTTTTCATCGCAAATACTTTCTCAGAATTAATTTATATATGACAGTATCAGCAACGAGTGGGTCATCAGAGATAAAAATGAACCAGTGCGAGAAGAACTCAGACATTGTCAGTCAGTTATTAAGCTGATTTCGCGTTCTTCGCCCGGGTTCATGATGAACATCGATGATGATTATTACAACAACGTATATCCAGTCACCACTGTTGAATATGGAATTTACGTGATGAATGAACCTAATCTTAATGTACTGGCCCCAATGAGGACTGGTACAATTGTGTAACCGCACGTGTTACTGAACATTTTGCTGGTGCAGCACGTAGTAGTGGTTTAACCAGCATGAACGTGCGAAGATATCTCAGTGGGAAAAGAGTATAAGGCTTGATGGCGCTAAACTTACACCTCTGGAGCGCGTTGAAATGTCCTATCATTATCACGACAATCAACGGCAACATTCTTGATGATTCTGGTAACTACAAGAATGGTAGTGTCATCAGACCTGTCGAATGCGCCTGCGCTACAATTTTCATTCCGACGATTAAACTTTATTCCGGCGTTATTTACCAGGTATTTTCGAACATTCTTAAACACAATCCCTTATCGGTCTGTTTGCTTAGCAGGAGGTGCTTTTCATCAGTTTGTATTACCCGGTGGAGATTTTTATCGAAGTGATTAAGTTCTCAACAGCCTGGTATTAATATCGTCTAAATACACTGATGCCGCTGATGACAAACGATATCATAAGTATTGTGTCTCTTACCGCCAAAACAAAACATCTGTAGGCCAACTCCAAAGATTTTTCTCGAAGATACCCAGCAAACTTGTGTGGAATATGGACATGGGGGGGGGCCATGTAACTACAACGACGTCGACATGGCCGCCTGAAGCCGTGCAAATTTTCTTGGACATGGTGAATACCAGCTATACTTTGAGCGATTTGGTCATCCCACAAATGAACTCACGCGCGTATCAATCACTGGGCTTCTGCATGACATTGACTTGATTGGATTTGCAGAGATCAAAAGTTTTGAGATTAATGAAAGTATTCATTATGTCAGTTCTCTACATGATGAAAATCCCAGAAATGCACGTGAATGGGCTCCTTTTGTTTCCTTAAGGTTTATGCTCGACGCGTGCATACTAATAAGTCGAGTTTGAAGCAATAATCACATAAAAGCCACTGAAACATGTCTGGCTTCCTGAGCCATGACCAGATGCGGCAAGTATGGATGTTTTAGACGCTACGGACGGTTCTCGGGAGAGTCATAGGTAAATTTATCACAGCGTCATCAGCGGATTTCAAGAATTTGAGTAACAGGCTTTTCATTGACCAAGCTGAACTCGATTTTCTCTTCAAGGACACTGGTAGCGGTGGCATATTTATTTCGAAAACCACTCTCAAATTGACTCGAGAGATCAGCAGGTATATAATTTCCTACAACGAACACGAATCTCCACAATAAACTCATTTAAGAGCATATGGCAATAACATATGTAAGTATTTGCTAGCTATCGATGATTAATAGATCTCCCACCATCACGTTTAGAGTTGCCACGGTTTCATTTTACATCGATACAAAAATCCTACCAAAATCTCGATATTCTTCCTGTGTTAAAATTGACTGAATGTTCACACGGGGAAATAACTACACTAGTTGAAGTTGTTCCATTATGGCCGCTGGAGAATTAATAAGAAAACGATAATATTCCCGAATATATTTGCTAAGTATCATGCATCGGAGAACTATTCTCGCAATGATAATTTTGCTGTTATATCAGTGGCACTTCCTGCAATTGAGCCAGTGGTGCGTCATAAATTTGTATCTGAATTGGAGAGGGGAGTTTAGATAAAACAAAGCGGGTCATTAACTTGTTTTGATTTTGTTATGTTAACACCTACACATAAACTCGCAAGTGACATGAGAGAAACGACAAGTTTTGTGTTAAACTTATCATAGTTTCTTTAGATGGCGGGATGATTCTGACTGGGACCAAACGCGCATGGGAAATAATTAATTATTCGTGTAATAATATGGGTAGAAATTTGTTCTGTGCCAAAAGCGATATTGGAATCTTTTTGATATAGATGAGCAATAAACCAAATTTTGTGATCATGTGTGGTGATCAAGGACCACCGGTTCCGATTGCTGCGGCATCTCTCATTGATTCGCTCCGCGTTGATATTGATTACTGCGAAGAATTTTTGATGATTTTCGTGCTAAAGGTGACATGCTAAAAAACTAAAGGTTAGAATGCGTTTGAAATCCGACCAAGTACAGTGTGAAGAAATGCGTTCATGGTTTCCAAACGAAGTTGTACAACTGATATATCGTCCAGAGGATATCCGTCGTCAAAATATTTTCGTGAAATTACCTGGTCGAGTCACCGGTGACCCGGATGAGACACACAATCTGATTCTCATAGATATGGCTTATGTTCCGCTGTACGAAGTTGAAAGCTTGTTACCTCCAGTGGGCGGCAAGTTCAGCGACAAATTGCCTTGGTGTCTTGTATACGGAAAGACGGTTTCTAATTCACAAGGATTAACAATAAAAAATCCTTAGCACGTCTGGATTATTGACGATAGCATCGAATGGTCAAATCGTGCATATCTCGCCGTGTCGCGAGGCAAATACATGTCACAATTGTCGCTGAAAATCCTCCAAGTATTCCACGGTGATCACAAAGTGCAACGCGTTAGCCTGACACCACAACAAAAAGGTACAACGATAGCAAAAACAAACAGTATCATACAAACGTGGCAAAGCACGAAAGGATCGTCGCTGTGATCTCACCGTGGATTATATCAATGAACTGGCACAACAAGAAAATAACCATTGCTGACAATGTAATGTCGCAGTCTTATGGGATTACCTGGCTGGCGATTGTAGACGATTTACTGTAGATCGTATTGATAATCAGTGAGGTGGGAACTGTGTCCCGGGGTATCACTTGAAAGGACAAACATACAATAGGGTGATAACACCCCAGGTACTTGTGCTTCAAGATATTAAATCGCTGGTGCATTGCTGGTCACGTGGTAAACTCCAGATGGGATCGGTTGCTCTTTTTGTTTCACCTTCTGGTATAAGCGCGTATAAATATTTTGCAATAACGTCGTGGCCCAGTATTAGCTCAAGGAGATGGGTCACATTGGTGATGACTGGGTCGCTAGCGACGCTCGCTGCTTTTACTTTTTTCAAACTGCCTACTCGGGTTTCATTGAGATTGCACTCGTAATTTCATTGTTCATCACTGCTATGACCACGTTAAGTCTTGCTAACCTTTCTCGACTACGTGCACTCTTTCTCAACATTTTCTGCCCATATTTATGTCCAAATTGTCATTTATCGAGTACAACGTTAAATCGTTCAACGATAGCTTGCAGGCGATGAACACCGACATGTCCCCGGCGAATCTTTACTTGGTTGCGTTCCATCAACGTGGATACTGCTCCGAGAAATTATCGACCTGGATCAACCTGCAGAAGATTTAGCCAGCGTATTGGCCCCTGCGAGAAAATGTTTTCGAATGTGAATGCAACCGCGGTGGCTGTTTGGATGTCAACGGTTCAGCTTCTTTGTATCAGCAGCTACATCGACAACGGTCAACATGTAGTTGTAATTCCGTGTCGTGTCTTGTCGTGGGACAGAAGCAAAAGACCAGCCTCTTGAACTTAGTTGTGTGGTCTGACGTCAATGACAACACAGATGGAATTTTGGAGCCGCTACAGTTGTCTTGCCATCCCATCTTTGGCAATATTTTTATCAACACGAGCTGCACTTGCTAATTTACTTGATCGCTTCGGAGCCTTTATGATAACCACCTGGACAATAAGATGTAGATTCCATTATAATACTGCACACAGTTCATTTACTAGTTGCCGCTAACCAATAACCTGTCCTTCATCGCGTTTGTTATTAACCATCGTGCAAGTTATTCTGACATCATCGGTGAACTGATGGTTTAACTGGGTTAGGCAAGTTGGGGTCGGCAATATGTCGTTGCGCCAGGGGGTTGCTAGAGTACTGAGTGTTTATATAAACGAAATAATGATGATAGCACACGCTATCTATATAACTGACGGGACCACGCTGTAGACGATCATTAGAATCTAGTCTGATGTCTAATCGAGTTCCTGGCCACAATAGTTATATCCTGGTAAGTACTAGCATGATTCGAACACGCAATCTCTGCCTGTCTGTCTGTCTGTCTGTCTGTCTGTCTGTCTGTCTGTCTGTCTCTCTCTCTCTCTCTCTCACTTTGTATGACAACAACTTTACGATTTGCGCCATAGTCGACTGTTACATAATGGTAATAAATATTAATATAGAAAGCTAACGGCTCAAACTTTAAAAACGAGCAGTACAATATCACCATGAAAATCTCTATAAAAAATCCATTTTATCTTTGGCACGCTTACCAGCCGAAACATGAATTTATTTTTATATTGGCTGTGATTAAGTTTGACCGAGGAATGGTCGAATCTAACAAATCCTGATTTCTCCTTGAGAATTAAAAACACACAGAAGCGACATTGATATATCCAAACAGTCATTGTGTTTAGGTCAAACTGAATTACGAAATACCATTCAGTCTATATTTAGCGATGTTAACACAACTGTAGTTCCGTAGTGAAAATATCACCATCGAGCAATCGAATTTTTTAACTATATTCTACTAGGTGATTGCATTTTGATATTGCTTTGTCGCGTATGTCACTGACATCGATGGAATCTCCATATCCAATGTTATTTTACTAGTCGCAGCTGGATGATATAAATCTAATCTGTGGATAGATCTACAAGCAGTATATAATGGAGTAAACAGAGACCACAAGGGATAAGTGACCAGTAACACTTAACGAGATAACAAAACGTGTATAGGAGCTCGTTAACGTCTGCTTCAATGAGATCTTGACGTCTTTTTTTGCACGAAAAATTGTCGTTTATCTGTTTATTCTTTTCGTTGATACAAAAGATGACTGCAAGGATACACCTGTGTCGTTGTTTATTTATGTGATTATATATATATATATATATATATATATATATATATATATATATATATATATATATAAGTAGTATATATATATATATATATATATATATATGTGTGTGTGTGTGTGTGTGTGTGTGTTGTAATGTATGTTTAATTTAATTAGTTTTAAATTTTTTATTCCATTACGTGCTATTGTAATGTAACACCATATACCATTGATATGTTGACCTTTCCACCACAATATATAAATGTAAACTTCAATCAAGGACAATATATCTACCAGATAAATTTCTGGTCCTTAGTGAGATTTGTTTATTTGGACCTAGTTACTTTGTTCGAACATGAATAAGCTTGACAACTTTAGATTTCTGAGTGATTCACACGAGAATGTAAAATCATCTCTCAGATGAAGTGATTGTGTTTACAACTTAATTATTAAATTCAATACGTGTCAGTAATTTCAATAGATAAATAATCAGCAGGCTTTCATGCTGCATATCATTCAAAAGAATTCCTGCCATCCTGGATAGAAGATAAGGGCTCCTAGCTAACCAACCTTTGACACTGACTGCTTTTACTTTTGTGTGTATTTCAGCCTCTTTTGGCTGTAATGACCAAAGATGTCAAATATTTGGAGGTGATGCTCACTTTGCAGTTCGTCGTTCTATGAAGTATGTAACCAGATAAATATAAGATAAATATTTTTATGTGACAACTATTTGTATTTTCTGCATTACACAAATAAAGTAATAATTCTGCAGGACAATTGATATTTGAAAGTCATTTGTGAACAGGGGAATTGAAACATATGTCCACAGCCCTGTAAGATCTGCCTTGCGTCAATTCAGTCTTCTATGATATGGAGATTCCCAGATGAAACACCCAGCTTTCTAATTATTAAAAAGGCAATCATGTATGAAACTAAATAAATCTGTACAATTTACCTCCAAATATCTTAACTCTGACAGAAACTTCAGATTAGATAAGATCATTAATATAGCTTTAGATTGTACATAACTTTTTGTTCTATTTAAAATGTAAATCTGGCTAAATTTCCATCATAAGAAACAATTCATACCTTTGTAAACTGTTCCAAATCCTCCTCCTCCAATCTTTTCCCCAATACAGTTTGTCATTTTTTCAACGGACCACATAATGATTTCGCAAGATCTAGGATTGTTCTGGATGAAACCTTCCTGTATCTTTGTTATGGGGAATATCTCATCTTTCAATTTGTTGGTTCCTCCATGATCCTGCAATAATTCTTGGGACTGTTCCGGATTCATTGGGCTATTAAAAAGTGTGTAAATAATGTTGGATACGACAACAAATTAACAAAACATGCCTCAAGAAAAATGTTATAACACTTAACCCCATTTTTTCGAGACCTCCTTTTAATTAGGTACAGAATAAAATATTTTAACGCAAAGCTTAGTCTAAATTGTCTGAACATGGATCTTAATCTAGGAAGTGGATGCATGCATGGATGTATAGATAGACGAATGTCAAAGTGATATTGTTTTGTCGAACGTCTACCAAGCCAGGCTCAAGAAACAAGTATAAATGGCCCAAGCCTTCTTAAGTCTGGTATTTTGCATATTTTTATAACACTGCTTTATTTGTGAGAGGGAGTGGGAGTTAAATTAAATTTAATTATGTAATACGCACCTGCTACTATTGCACTGCTTTCCTTTTCTTGTAGTCCCTCGTCCAAGCTAATCATTTATTCCTCCAATTAATATCAGAGGACTAGTATTGAAAAGAACATTATCCTAATCTGACTTCTTAGTCAAAGTCTGCAACTAGAATACCATCCTCTTTTGACACAGACCGAGATTACATGATATCAGAGCAGTGTGGGAGGAAGGAGCGTTTGCGATAGCAGAAGGTAAGTAGTACATAGTTAATACTGCTGAAGTTACTTGATAGGAAGGAGGATGATGGTCGCAACAAGTCTGGTATAAACTATTATACCTACCCTTACGGTAGGATTGTAAAGTTCTGTAAGCTGGTAGAAGGTTAGGCCACTTACTGTAACGGCACCCCCCTACCCCCCCCCCCGAAAAATATACATTCGCTCTTATATGCCCAATATCAAATGTAAAAGGAGATGGTAGGGTGAGACTGCCAGAATGCGTCTCTCATAACTTCATTCAAAGACGTGTGATTTAAATTGACCTAAAAGGTAGCAGCAGTCCTAACTTCTTGCGCTTAAGTCTCATGAAACAAATGTCCCTCTCGATGAGGGACTGATAAGCTCTCTTCATGGTCAGGACAATCCACCTAGCTGACAAATGTTAGAGGAACCTTCAATAGACAAGACGAGATGTTTTCGACACTTCCTTCTGCTAGAAGAAGTCAAATAAAACCTTAAGGCTCTAGCTGGGCAATGTGGCCTGGCTTAATCATCCTCAGCGCAGATACAACTGAGACTGGGGATCTCAATAGAATGTAGAGGCAATGAAGGTATCTGATTCTTATCTAGAAATATAGGTTGGCAAAGAAAACACTCGGAATATGTATTACCGTTGAACTATAAACAATCCTTTTCCACTGTCAAAGCATAAAGCTTGCTCCTTCTCCTTGCGACGCTGAGGAGACCAGAAAACAGTATTGAGGGTAAGATTCTCAAACAAGGCTTCACTCAAGGGTTCATAGGGTTTTTTTTATAAAGCCTAAAGAACACAGGACAGATTATATCTAGGCATTAATGAGCGCGATACCGGTCTTTAAAGCTCAAACTACCGGATCAGATCAGAAAGGCGAGGTTCCGACCCAATGACGAAATAATTATAGAGCTTGAGAGTGTTATAAATGGTTGCTCGGTAGTTCTTAATAGTGGACAGGGAACTTTGTTTTTCCTCGGAAAGGAAGTAAAGAAAATCTGCAACTGCGTTCAACTGGGGACAGATAGAATCAAAGCATTTTCTACTGTAGCAATCGCAGAAAATTCTCCACTTTGCATTGTAACCCCTGGAAATAGATTGCTTCCTAACCCGGACTAAACAGGCAACCTTGCAGAAAAACTGGTCCTGGCAGACTGATCGTTTGTAATGAGTCATGCACAACGACAGGTCCCTGTCCTGCAGTAATTTCCTTTATTAGTCTATCAGCACCTTGAGTAGATCATCGCACCACAACGTTTGATCCAAGCAGGGGAGATTCTGACTTCATGGAGCATCTACGGAATTATTTTGAAACGTAGTAAGGCATACGCACACAAACAATATCATTTTAGACTGAAAGCTTCCGCTTCCCAGACTACTTATCTTCTACACAAGACATTAAAGTGAAGCCTGTTATCCAGTTTCAAAGCGAGCAAGTCCACCAAATGTCTCTCGCACAGTTGGGAAGGTTACTCTGGTACCTACTAGTAAAGTGAACCATTCGTGATGACGACACAATCTCCTCTGGACAGACTGTCCACCATGATTGACCAAAACACAATGAAGTCTTATGAGGTGTACACACATTTGTGAGCTAGAAACATTTCCGAGTTGTTTATATGAAGCTTTGCTTCTCCCCGGGACCAAACATCTTGAGGAACAACCTCCTCTGGCTCCAACTGAGCAACCCATCTCAAATCTGACGCGTCTATACACATACATGAGTTGGATTTGGGGGATATAAATTGACTTGGACAGAAAACGGTTCCGATTTAAGCACTGTTTCTGACTGAGGTAGTAATCGAAATCACCATCTTGAAGTATTCTTCCCAATTAATCTGTTTAAGGCTTTTAGCTTCTATTATGAGCTGAAAACTTTCTGCCTCTTTTTAAACAACTGTTGCCATTTTTCACCGTCGTTACTGAAACCTTCTGTAGAACTCTATGTGTGTGTGTGTGTGTGTGTGTCTGTGTGTGTGTGTGTGTGTGTGTGTGTGTGTGTGTGTGTGTGTGTGTGATTTGGATTTTTAACGTAGCTTTAACAATTTTTCAGTCATATCGCTACTATGTTTGCAGTGTGGCAGTTTATAGTGATGTCTAGCAATGGGGCATCATGCCGCAGACATGTAGCATGATGTCCCACCTAGTCACATTATCCTGACACCAGACCGACCAGTCCTAACACTAACCTCTTAATACTGAGCGCCAAGCGAGGCAGCTGTTTGTACCATTTTAATAAGTCTTTGGTATGACTCGGCCGGGGATCGAACCCACGTCCTTCCGCATCCGAAGCGGACGCTCTAACCACTAGGCCACCGGACCAGTTCGGGAACTGTGTGTACCTATTGAACTAGTGAAAGATGAGGCTCAGTGATACGGAAGAATGTTTACAGGAATCAAACCAGAAGCCCTCTTTAAAGGGGGAACAGACCCACACATCGTCCTTAATATTTGACCAAAACCGCTGAAGAAAGATAAACGAGCTAGAGATGAACGCTGGTAAACGGAAGGCACGGCAGGAGAGCCATTAATTTTCTTGGGCTGACCCCGCATCTCCTTGGGGAAGGGGAATGGTCAGATGACTTTCTCCTTCGGCTTTTTTAACCACCTAATCTAGCGAACGACGTGCGAGAGGGGGCAATTAAACTGAGGCTGCTTGTGAGGTTGTAGAGGCTCTGCCTGCTTGAAGTACTTGAGAGAAGGTCCCATAAGGTGGCCAGGTTGGACAATTTTTGGCCTGTTTTATTAGTCCTAACGCTATTGACAAGGACGTGAAGATAACAACCCCAATATGAAGTGCCGCACGTCATTGATGATGCTTCAGTATACATAATTTCATAACTATAATCTAACAGCTTTACAATTCTAGAGCAGAAGGTTTAGTGTGATAAAAACAAAATACCATTGAGCTGTAATTTTGACCCTTACGATATCTTCCCCAATTTTTGGTAACTGACACATATCAAGGTTTAGATTTATAAGTGTACCAAGTTTCATCCCTTAATATCGAACGGCTTTGAAGTTATAGAACCGTAAGGAAAGTATAATGAATGGATGGATGGATGGTTAGACAGACATATGGACACATAACATCGTAATATAATATGGTCCGAGTTAAGGCGGGCATAAAAATGAAACAATTTCTTGGATGGGTATCCATTTGTTTCCACTATACCATTAACTCAAATCTTAAGTGCATTTGTTTCCACTATACCATTAACTCAAATCTTAAGCGCATATACTTCTATCAAATAGGTCCATGGTGGGCAATTAACAGTGTAGGTTATTCTTTCAACGCTTAAATGCCCACATCATCATAGTCAGATACGCGATTTGAGTAAAATCATTTGTTTTGTGCATTCTCCTTAGCATTATTTTAATATAAATTGATTTGAAGTTGGATTGGATGTCCATGAACTTTATCGAAGGGCTGAGTATTCAGATATGGCAATTATATATTTATTCTTTCTTTCTACTAACTGGGAGATTCAGAAACTTACCGGTAATAAAATAAGAAGATTTGAATTCCCACAAACGCTCACCATGCAACAAATATATATTTAGTATAGATTATAAAGCTGTACTCTCGCCATTGATATCTGCCGCCATATCTAAACAACGTTTAATCATAAACTATAACGTTCTCCAGGACCTTCTATGGATTGTGCCACTATCCCCATCCCGCTAAATAAAATTACAATATAGCTAAACTTTTCTTCAAAATGATTAATTTATTTGAAATTTTTTTACCCTTAAAGCACGTTTCTGCATCTCTATGCAGACACCATCGTATCTACTTCCATTCCAAGTAAATGGCTTGGCTAAAGTAAATCCAGCGACATCATAGTCCATTTCACTTGAAAGTTGTTTCATTAAAGCGAACCCTCACTTGTTTCTGTTTTTATCAGACTGAATGAGTTGGTGATGTTTTTCGTTATTCCGGTTAACAATATGGATAATCTCTACAGTATTCACCTCTTTGAAATCTAGACACCCCCGCACCCCAGTATGCGCTTAATGAAGGTGATCAAGATTACCAAGATATATTTTGAGTTCTTCATTATTGGCACAGGATTAAATTACCTAAGCCATCCACCTCAGTGGAAATTAATACGATATGGTTTGCAGATGAAGAAACTTATGATATTTGTGTGTGTGTGTGTGTGTGTGTGTGTGTGTGTGTGTGTGTGTGTGATTTGGATTTTTAACGTAGCTTTAACAATTTTTCAGTCACATCGCTACTATGTTTGCAGTTTGGCAGTTTATAGTGATGTCTAACACTGGGGCATCATGCCGCAGACATGTAGTGTCCCACATAGTCACATTACCCTGACACCAGGCCGACCAGTCCTAACACTAACCTATTAATGCTGAGTGCCAAGCAAGGCAGCTGTTTGTACCATTTTTATACGTCTTTGGTATGACTCGGCCGGGGATGGAACCCACGACCTCTCGCATCCGATGCGGACGCTCTAACCACTAGACCACCGGAGCAATCAGAAAACATGCATATTTGTAAGAAATTTATAAAACATAGATATTTGTAAGAAATGAATTACTTTCGGGCATAATTGAACTAAAATGTGCACTAATCATATGGAAAAATGGGCGCCAAATTCATGAACACGGAATACATCATTAATGGGTTTGGATGACCATGATTTATTCATAAGAAAAGTAAAATTATATATATATTATTATATATATATCTTTTGCAAGCTTCTCCTATCTGTAACTGATAGAAAAGACAGTACAAAACTGATACAATGTTAGTCATTTTTCAGATCTGACTTAGGAACACTCAGTACTCAAAGTAGTGTATGTTTTATTAGCTATGGAATTGATAAAATATGTTTCATGCACATCTGTTTGCTCCACTAGAAGCTTGCATGATTTATGGGTCTATACCGAGAGATTGAAGTTTGAGCACTTAGAAATTTAAAGTTATAAAATTTGTAATTTTCTTAACTTTGGTTCCTCTTTTAGCATTCTAAATTGCAACTACATATGCATGTTTTAAATACTAAATATGTTTTTTTTATTGTGTTTCAGTTTAATTATTTTCAAAAACGTGTTTTGAAAGTGGGGCTTTGGCTATATATACACATATATATAATGACTATACTAATGTATGTATTTACGTGTTTGCTGTAACAGCATGTCAGCATTCTGTCTACTGTATCATGACAATTAAAACACAAGTAATAAAATTTAAAGATAAATAATTTGTGTTTAAACCAAAACGAAAAAGCGTTTAAAATAAACATAAACATGTAGTACCGCAAGATCACAGATGAAAGGTAAATATGTTAAAATTCTCTAAAAGGTATATAAAACAAAAGATGAAGGTAAATGGTACATAAAATAAATTATGATGGTAAAAGATATAAATTCTTTAAGATATAAGATCCAAATGTTCTTTATAAAATACATTCCTTCAAAAAATCTAAGATTTTCGCTGGGTATACACATCATAAAGCCTCCGAATGAAGTTCACATTTAGTTGCTTTTGTGTTCATTCATTGACCCTATTACCAAGATCACTGGGCAGCTAACAGTTGTTACGTGTAGGCTCGTACAAAAGTAACAAAAGAAAAGAGTGAAGCCAACAAGCTTTGTATATTTTAACAAAATAATTTATTTCCCTAGAAAACAATGTAAAAATAGAAAATAGGACTTACGGTTTGTAAATATAATCCAAAATATAACCCCGGATTGAAAAATATAAGTCCTATCACTAAACAGTTCCAATTGAATCCAGGTTCGAATCTCGATGAAATTCCAATATGGAGGCAATGACGTCAGATGAGGTCGTTGTACTTATGGCAACAGATCCTCGATTGAATCACAGTTTATAATGTTTCCGTTTAGATTTCCAGAACAAATTTCCACTGAATTTCTTTGTCCCAGAACTTTTATAAATATGAAGCATTTGTTTAGTTTTCTGGAGAATAAATTATTAAATCCAAAAAATAGATGAGCTTCAAACAAACTGGCTTCAACAATAAAACACCTTAAGCTCTGATGTGTAAAAATTACGACTGGACTAATCTACTACCATCTGGCTGTTTTAAGCCACGATTTTAGATTATATGGTAGCCCACGTGATGGATTATATGACCACTAATTTGAACATCGCATTAAAAAAAATCTGCCATTTAGCACGTAGCTAGAATAGACCTATCTAAGAATCAAATTCCCACAGCGAAAATAAATTAAAAAAAGAAAGGCTGTTTACAACTTAGATAACACGTGGGCCGAAAATGACCTTGGTAATAGCCAATCGTTTCCGCTTAGTGTTTCCAAAATCTATGAGCTAAAAATAGTGCTGAAGTAACGTTATAATCTAATCGGGTAAAGTTAATTTTCCGAAAAGAGATTCAAATCCAATGAAAATAATCATTACAATAAAATGTAATGAAACAAAAATAAAATAAAAAAGAATTTAAAACCAACACACAAGCAACTTAATTACATATTCGTAACACAGTACAGAATATATATTCCAGATTATATGAGTATATGATGTTTTACTGGTATTTTAAGGTTTCAATGTTGAAACGAAACCTTAAGATATGATAAAACTGGCTTTTTGAAGGAATGCAGTACATAACTGCAGAAATGGCCAGCAATTTTCTCACATAAACATAATAAATATACCACACCCTCCAGTAGTCAAAGTCCATACCTCTTCCGAAAACAGTGTGAGTAAAATGACTAGTCAACATGCTTATCTGGTGACGATGTGTACAATAACCACGAAGTTTCCCAACAGTGTTCTGAAAACTCCAAAAGCAACTGTACTCACAAATTTTGTCATACACTGTATCCAGTTGGGGTAGAAAACTGTAAAAAAAAAGTCTTAGAAGAAGAAGCCAAAGTGGGCCTGATATAACTTACCCATGTATATAACAGATGATGGGCTCCCGAAGCATGTTTATGAGTAGTGTACAATTATATCCTATGCTAACTCCTATATTTTTCTAATTTCTGATGCAAATCTTTTCTAAAGATGACGGCATAATTAATATGCTATGTCTTTTGCTCATAATCTCAGTGATCCATGATCATGATAATAATAAACTAAATTGTGGCTTAGAGAGTAGTAACAGGTCCAGTCAATAACATGCAAGTTCACAACATCAATATGCATCGATCTCTTATTGAAATAGTCAAAGACCGTAATGCTAGAAGCAGATATTCCAAATTTCATCAAAATCAGATCTCAGATGTGATTTCAGACTATTAACAAGCTTAACCAATCTAACGCAAGAGCAAACCGTTAATATACATAACTAAAACTTGTCAAAG
>JAECUM010094950.1:0-21140 GCA_016617855.1 Megalonaias nervosa | reverse complement strand
TTTGCAAATAAAACAAACTGGTCTCCAAGATAATTGTACAGTGAATCGTATCCAATTAAGTTACT
The DNA here is from genome assembly GCA_016617855.1 of Megalonaias nervosa. NCBI lineage: Eukaryota > Metazoa > Mollusca > Bivalvia > Unionida > Unionidae > Megalonaias > Megalonaias nervosa. Next base: position 21,075 of record JAECUM010094950.1, on the reverse strand, counting down.
TTGCAAATAAAACAAACTGGTCTCCAAGATAATTGTACTGTGAATCGTATCCGATTATGTTACTTTGCAGATAAAATAATCTGATTTTGGAGTTAATGGTAATATCAAATCATATTATTAATTCACGATACTATTTTCTAGAAATATTCTGTCAACTTAATGGGAAATGTCCACTCTGGAAGATGTCAAGGTCAGAATCAAGACTGTATCTTTAACTCAAACCGAAGAAAACTTGTTTGCTATGAATAATGATCTGAATATTCAGTCTACACTCATAAAGCTATATTATTTATGCATTATGTTTTTTACAAACTAAATGTCACTGCTCAGGTACACCATAAACTTGATTCTGGACAAACGTAAAGGTTGGAGTTAGAGAGAGGAGAGAGGTATATATATATATATATATATATATATATATATATATATATATATATATATATATATATATATATATATATATATATATAACATAAAATCATGAAGAAAAGCCAACAAACAATACAAATTAAATACCTCCCCTCATAAGAAAGAGTTATACAATAAAGCTTACTTTTAAATATTAGTCAAATATACATATTATCAAAATTTACATAAGATAATGTCTTAGAAATGACTCCAAATATACATGAAGTAATATAATATTTCTATACACGTAAAAGTGCATCTCTATTAGATTTTATTTTCTTTCCTAAATTAATTTTCAAATTTGCATCACTGAGTCTAAACTAGAATTTTCGAATTTACAAGTTATCTTTCCATGTGTTATTATGCATAATAACATCATCGATGTAAGAGTCACAATTATCCAGACCAGATCTAATCGTGTTCTTTAAATGTTGGAAAGTACAAGGTGAACCTTACATCCCAAATATCCTAACCTTTTATTGATAAAGTCCATCTGGAGGTACGAATGCCTAAATTGGATTTGCCATTTCTGTAATGGAATTTGCCAGAATCCTTTCAAAAGGTCTAACTTTGTGACATAGTTTGTATTTCAAATTTTGGTAATGCAGTCATGGATTCTTGGCAGTGGAAACGAATCTGTTTTAGTCACACTGTTCAGTTTTCTATAGTCAGTGCACATGCGGCAAGTATCATCTGGTTTAGGTACAAGAATACATGTAGAAAGCCAGCCACGTTTACTCGGTTCTATGAAATCATTCTCCAGTACATAATAAACCTGTTTTTCAAATATTTATGTTTGAGAGGCCTCACCCTGTACGGATGCTGTTTCACAAATGTTCAATCTACAGTTTCATCGTCATGGTTAAACATTAGTGCTTATATTCAAATAATATATTTTTTGTTCACTCTTTTTTTGTGGCTGTCGATGTGAAAGTTTCTGGTCCACATTATTCAATATCTCTGAATTCCAAAGACTGATTATACCAAAGTCATTACATTTTGATTGCATTCCTTGCTTAAATCCTCAAAGTGAGGGACAGGTACACTAAGTTGATTGAATTTATAACAATTCTATCTCTATCAATATACTCCTTTAGCGTATTTATATGGTAAAGTTCCTTTTGGAACTTACATTCTTTTCATCTGTATAAAGACCATATATTTGGCATGATGAGGAGCTTGAGGTATAGGGCAAGAGAGCTTGAACTTTATCACCAGGCTGAAAACTCCTTTCCTTTGTATTTTTGTCGTACCTTAATTTCAGTTTGATTGCGTAGAGTGATGATTATTTCTTGCTATTTCACAAGCTTTTGCCAACTTATTTAAAATCAGGACTTATGGTCAAGTAGGTTAATTACAAAATCTTCAGTTGAATTTGTTTTCTCTTTTAATAATTTCAGCGGTCCACGGACAGTATGTTCAAGAACTAGTTCAAAAGGACTAAATCTTCATGATCTTTGAACTGATTTCCTAACAGCAAACAACAGTAACTGAACACCTTTGACCCAATCTTTTCCGGTGTCAAAACAATATAACCGAATCATATTGTTCAAAGTTTGATGAAATTGTTCTCAATCCCGATGACATTCAGGGTGATTGGCAGTAGATTTAAATTGCTGGATGCCTAATTCTTGCATAACGGGCTGGAAAATTCCAAACATAAACTTTGACCCCCTGATCTTATTGGACAGGTTCGGGAAACCCACATTGAGTAAAAAGAAAAAAGTCTTATCAAAGCGTTTACTATTGGGTTTTTGTTCTCAATTTTCCTCGAAATATTTGCCTTTATAACTCTTGTGAATAAACACATTATGGGATCGACACAATCAACCATTATTATGCTAAATTGTTTGTTAAATGTAGGACCTATGTCGCAATAGCCTTTTCCGAAAAAGAGAGACAATCATCTGGATGGAAAATTACACCTACATTATATGTTAACAAGTTGATTAAAGAACCTTCAAATGTTATAATCAAGGGTAGGTCTTGAACTCAAAGCCAATTAAAAACGTACAAGGTAGATTAAAATTCAACTACGCACTAGAACTCTATCCTCAATCATGGACAAAGATAGAGCGCACAATTCAATGTAAATATCTAATAATGTTATTTTTCAAGTGAAACAAACTGGTATGGACAATAACAGAATATATAAATTGATCAGGTTTCATGTATATTTTCTGGGAAGAAAAACAGCCTTATACTTGATTCATATAGCGGCCTGTTAAATGCACTGCAAGTTCCAATGTTTTAAATGAATCTACTTTATCATTACAGACAGTTTATTTCATTAAAAAAGTAGAAACAAAGAGCGTCAGAAGTTATGCCTTTAAAACATGATACGAATTGTATATGCGTTAATACAGACTATATATGAAGCATTGTTGACTGTTTTCACACGGTTGCTGAACCACATAGGTATCCAACGCTTACACGCAAGTCCAATAATAAATATTGATGTTAGAGCAAAAAGGAATTTAAACGGCATGCTTTACATCAAATGCGGATTTTATTTCTATTTTGCATTATTGCAATAATTTCGACGACAGCCAATAGTAGTAGTAGTAACGTAGATAATAAGGAAAACTAGTAAAATGCATGATATACATCAGAAATAGTTTTTATTCATTTTTGTTATTTTGACAACATCAAAGACTATCAATACTACTATTAATATTGATGCTACTGTCACTACTATTAGGACAATTAATAATAATGACAATTAATAATAATAATAATAATAATAATAATAATAATAATAATAATAGATAATGCATTTGCAAGTGTCAAGGGACTCAGAGCAATAAAGCAGAACATTTGCTGCGTCTAAGGACAAAGATCACCAATGCTGTCAGGGAACATGGAGATGATGTAAACTTGTAGTGGTAAAGGAAGAAACAGACAGACTGGTAATTGGAAGCACATGACCAAAGATGTGCGGACGACAGGCTGAAAGAATGTATAGAAAATATAATCTTAGTATTGTGTAGAATAGGTATATACAAAAACAAAATATGCAGTATTGTGTAGAATGGGTATATACAAAAACAAAATATGCAGTATTGTGTAAAATGGGTATATACAAAAACAAAATATGCAGTATTGTGTAGAATGGGTATATACAAAAACAAAATATGCAGTATTGTGTAGAATGGGTATATACCAAAATACGATATTGGTTAGAATAATGCAAGAATTAGATAGGCAACTTTGTTTAGAATGAGTATATACAATAATAAGAGGAATCTGGAGCTTACAGAAAGCTTACTCATGAATGGAACACTGAGTAATTCAGACACCTTATTCGTGACAGGAACACTATGAGTAATACAGACAGCTTACTCATGCTTGGAACACTGAGCAATACAGACAGCTTACTCATGAATGGAACACTATGAGTAATACAGACAGCTTACTCATGATTGGCACACTATAAAACAGACAACTTACTCATGAATGGAGCACTGTTAGTAATACAGACAGCTTACTCATGACTGGAACACTATGAGTAATACAGACAGCTTACTCATGACTGGAACACTATGAGTAATACAGACAGCTTACTCATGACTGGAACGCTATGAGTAATACAGACAGCTTACTCATGAATGGAACACTGTTAGTAATACAGACAGCTTACTCATGACTGGAACACTATGAGTAATACAGTAATACAGTAATACTCATGACTGGAACACTGAGTAATACAGACAGCTTACTCATGACTGGAACACTATGAGTAATACAGACAGCTTACTCATGACTTGCACACAATAAAACAGACAGCTTACTCATGACTGGAACACTGCTAGTAATACAGACAGCTTACTAATGACTGGAACACCATGATTAATACAGACAGCTTGCTCATGTTTGGATCCATTAATACAGACAGTGTACTCATGTTTGGAACACTGTGAATAGTGTAGGCAACTTACTCAAGACTGGAACACTTAGAGCAAAACAGCGAGTTTCCTTATGGCTAGAACACTATGAGTAATGCCACACAACCTATGACATAGGCTATAGAAACTATTACTGACGCTAAAGGACATCTACAATTTTTGTAGTAAAGCATTGTCTCTGTGACAGATCCTTGAAATCTAAAGCCTCATGACGTTTGTCGATCTCTAGTGAAATTTGCCAACCAAAACGACGCCATCAATGAAGCAGTAGAAGAAAGAGATAATAATAATAATAATAATAATAATAATAATAATAATAATAATAATAATAATAATAATAATAAATTTGTGCAGCAAGCTAGCCAGGTGCGTAGATGGCAGTTGTCATGGCAATTTATTCTTATATATACACAGCCAGTTGTATAAGGAATACATGAAAGTAACAGCAACGTTCGTACAACATTTGCCGGTGACGTTTTTGTTCCACCGAAATATTTTTAAGTTTTGACCCTTTCCAATAGATTGGTGTCGTATTCAGATTTTTCATATGACAACCAGTATCACTAAAACAACGTTGAGTCAAGGAAATATTTTGGAGAAGGTGTCCTTTAGCGGCTAAAATTTATTACCATTTTCAACCAGTAGTTTGGAATATATTCGTTATAACATACTTCATCAACGTTAGATCATTTTACCCATCATTTCTCTTAATAATTGTATGTAGTCAATGTTAAATCACTCTACCCATTATTTATATTCATACATTTACGTAATCAATATCAAATTATTTCTACCCATTATATCCCTTGGTAATTTTATGTAGTGAATACGAAATTATGTATACCCTTTTTCCTTTGGTAATTTTACGTAGTCAGTGTTAAATTATTTCTATCCATTAGTTCCATTGGTAGTTGCATGTAATCAATGTTAAATTCTTTCTACCCATTATTTCCCTTGGTAATTGCATGTAATCAATGTTATGTTATTTCTACCCATTTTTTCCTTTGGTAATTGCATATAATCAATGTGAAATTATTTCTACCCATTATTTACTTTGGAAATTTTATATAATTAAAAGGGTTCAAGGAAATAATAGTTAATAGATTTGTAGATTGATTTAGGCCCAGGGGCCAGTCAGTCCTGTGTGAACAGCAATCTATGCATACATAAAAATTAGAGACACAAAGGTTCCAATAAGTTCGAAGTAAGCATTTGTAATCTCATGAACAATTAAATATGTGGTAAGCAACATTTAGTGACGGGACTGGTACAGATTCTCTATGGATTCGTATAGAGACAGTCATCATTTAGTTGCATGGCTGATACATTTAGTGACTGTCTGTCGATCATTTAAAATTAATCTATTAATGTGGTAATGTTCGAAAATATAAAATCTTTACTACAAATCAGTTTCAATACGGAAAGAACATACATCAATTCGGGCAGGAATTTGGTTCTAAATGAATATGTCATTACATATAAGTGAATCTTTTATATGAGTTAGAAAAATAGACATTAGGTGCATGCATACGTTCAGCCTCTTCAGGCAATCCTACCCTTGCCTGTGATCTTTATCTACTAGATAGGAAGCCGATGCGTCTCCATCAACAGAACGTTTAGGTATACCAATACCGTGTTCAGGGAAAACTTTAAACGTTTGCTCCATCCAAGGCGAGTCATTATATGCAATGTTTGGTATTGGTTACGGTAAAGTTATTATAAATCCTTTAACTGCGTGTAACTTGTACAGGAAAATTGTCATGCCTTCAGATATATGTGGATGTGAAATAATGTCTAATTTGATTTCGCTCGATATTCGCTCGATATCTCAATTTTGAGGTTTTCGAACACTACTCTGCAACATCTTGCACGTCAGCTGCGATCAGCAATCATAGAAAGTTTGCTTGGTTATTTGGTATAGATGCAGAGATTGACAATAGAAGATCGTGCATCTACGAACAACTTTGTCATTTCCAAGACAAGTTGTATGATTTTATATTAAACAGATTTCCATAAAAGAGTTAATATATCCACGATATGACTGCATCACAAGTCTGTGTGATGTTTTACAATAATGCAACGGACATATGTTTATAAGAAAATTCTTTCCTTATATGACCTGTTAAGTTTGAATATATTATTTTCATTGATATTGTTTCCAGCGACTTAGGAATGTACACTGGTCAATGGAATTTTTGATTCATTGAGTGTTACCTAATACTCGTAATGAATGTAAACTGACCCGAGCGTCAACTCCTTTTAGCATATACCCCTCAAAAATCTCTTACACAATACCCACATCGTCAGGGTCAATACCTTAATATGGATTGTTCTTTGGACACAGATTATTGATACAATTGATATTACGAATTGGTATTTAATTGCATTTCATATCAAATGTGTCTATTGGCTCGGAAATTCGTGTATACCTCTAACTTACAAAGAAATCTATCTACTGGGTCCAAAATTAATGTGTGTCTCTAATTTACAAAGAAAACTATGTCTAATGCGTCTAAAATTCATTGTGTGTCCCTAATTTACAAAGAAAACTATGTCTATTGGGTCAAAAATTCATGTGTGTCACTAATTTACAAAGAACTCTATGTATATTGGGTCGAAAATTAAAGTCAAACTCTTATTTACACAAAAGAGTACTTTATCGGCTCTGCAATTCATGTATGCATCTAATCTACAAACGCAATATGTTGTTATTTATATTTAATACATATTATTTGCTAGTTTTTTCTCTCCATGATTATATGTTCTGTATAATTGTATTTTGAATTTGACCTTGTCCAAATCAGGTTCATTTTTTACCTTACCAATACTATTTGTTTTGTAAACATATATTACATAATTAATGCGTTCTCTATGGGAGTGGGTGAAATATTATTATTTTGGTCTTGGTCTACTGTATTGGAAATCCCTCGACGAAGAACTGTTATATCTGATGTTTACCAAGTTGGTTTATAATTATAGTATTTTTTATCTATTTACAACTTAGAATTTACTAGAAATGAACTTTGGGTCTACATGCTAGCTCTACTTTTGTGTCTTAGATTTTTTTACACAATCTATTCCAATCTACAAAACAATGTTTCATTGTGTCCACAGTTCATGTATATGTCCTCTTACATCTATATCATCTGTATTGCTTGATTGACCTTTGTCCATAATTAAGGTTAGTAGTTTGGGCCTACATGACTAAAGTCATTTGTTAAAAAAAAGAAAAATATGTCTACGTGGGTTTGAATTTTAAACACAGCCTTGATTTTGATATTGATAGATTCTAGAAACGAATTTTGTTTATACTTTGAGATAATTTTCCATTAGCATGATGTTTATTTCAGAAACGTTTATCGTGACGTAGGTTAAGTTATCTGTAATGTTGTTTACGCTATAATGATTTGTTCCTATTTTAACATTTGTCTAGTGGAACCAGTCTTTTAATTGTATTCAGTTATAATTTAAGAGGCTTTATTTATTCAAATTATTCATTAGAATTTCAAAGTGCTTATTTACTTTTGAACTAAACATTAATTTTTTGATTATTGTGAAATTATTCAATGACGTTTTGGATTATAGCATTATGATACAGCACGTTCAAGATTGGAATCTGTTCGGAACACCACGTGAATTCATTCGGAACACTGATACTTTTGGACTTGTGATAGAACGTTTAGGGCTGTCTGGGATTTAATTCACAATACTGTAAGTTCCTTTTAAAATGTTCACTTCGTATTCTAGGGAAATACATTATTTGTTGAATTTTGCTAAACTTGCTGGTTTTCGTTTGTTCTGTTACTTAATTTAAGACCATAGAATCGTAACGTTCTAATCTACAATAATGTTTGCTAAATGGCTCTAAAAGTTGTGTATACTTCGAAAATGTTTGTTTATTGACTCTAAAATTAATGTATACAATTCCTGCATACCTCTAATGTAGAGAACAGCTATATGTAGTGGCTGTATAATTCATGTATACCTCTAATCTATTAAAATTTTTGTTTATTGGCTCTACAATTCATGTATACCTCTAATCTACAAAAAGGTATGATTGTTTATTGGCTCTAAAATTCGTATATACAGTTGATGCATACCTCTGATCTAGAAAACAGCTATGTGTAGTGTTATCTACATTTGATTTGCATTGCATATTAGCTTAGTTGTTCCTAGGTTTGTTTATTTCATTATATGCTATTGCATTGTATGTTGGACTTGACCTTGTTTAAAATCAAATTTATTTTCTACTTGAGCTGAATTATTTTTTTTTATTCTGTAAATAACTAATACATAGCTAAAATATTATCTATGTTTGTGGTTTTAATATTAGGATAATTATTAATAATAGCAAACATGATTATTTGGGACTGGGCCTAGGTTATTGAGATTCTCCTGGCGTACCTGACATACACCAGATCCTTCATTACGATTTTGGTAACACACCTTCTAATTATAGCTAAAAATTGTATCTTGTAAACATTTAAAACCCTTCCAGATTGAAATAATCCATTAGGTAATAGCTTTCATTCGAAAATGCTAATTTTGACCTGAGGTCAAGTAGAGGACTATATAATCTTGTTAATGGAATACTGGAAGAAAAAAATAAGATGAAGTAGAATCAATTGTATTATTGTATTGTCCAGTAAATCATTTGGGCTGGAATTTATTTCTTCAATTTTTTAATATAAGCGATTTTTTTCTGGAAATACAGAGTGGTCATAAAAATATATTCTTGGATAGAGACATTCACGGGATTTGTAGTGAAATCAAAAATGGAATTTTAATATTGTAATTCAACAAGAGACGGTTGGTACAACACCATGATACAGGCCAACACAGTCACATCAACAAACTACAGCGTTGGATTTAATTTGAGGTCAAGTAGAGGACTATATAATCTTGTTACTAGAATACTGGAAAAAATAAGATATAGAAGAATCAGTTGTATTATTGATTTGTCCATTAATGCATTTGGGCTCTGAACTCATACAACATACAATGTTACATTACAATAGCATGTAATGAAGGAAAGAAACCTAACAAACAAAACATTTTAAATATACATAACAATACTCTAAACTCGTTTATAATGTATAAGTTGTAAAGTGTTTTCACTGAAGTCCTGTTTATGTGCTTTTTGTTGTTTGTAAGGATGCACTTATTTTTTGCTTGCATATTATCGCTAACAAGCATTACAACTTCCCAAATGTCATTTTAAAAACGTATCACAATCTACTGGTTTTTTTTCGCTTGATATATTCCATGCAAAAGACAATATTTGTTACCGTTGTAATTATAAAATTGATTAGATCCGACGGTCATTTCCGTTCAGATTAGATTTTGTGTTGCAGTGACAGTAATATATTGAAGGTACAAAATTAACACAAAAATATTTTAAATTCCATTTAGTGCAAAAGACAATAACAAATGCAGCCTAAAAACGGGTTTACAAGACACAGCTCTTGCTGTGAGATATGAATGAGAAATGAATTACCTATATTTTAGAAACTGCTGCTATGCTAATCCATAGTTATAATTCACTTTCAATACGTCACATTGTGGAATCTATTTGGAACAGTTTTCTTCTTCGATTATACGGACGTGCGTAGACGATGTCCATAAAAAAAAAAACTTTTTCATTTGAAGAAAATATTCAGAAGATATACTGTTACCACCATTATAAATATATTTTCATATTTATAATCTTTACAAGATATGTGCTAAACACAACATACATGCTTTGGAGTTCGTTCTTTCCCAAGGTATCAACTTTTATGAGTGCATCGTCTACTTTTGTACACTACAGAACATTTTCTATTAGAAATCCGATCTTCCAAATTTGCATTAAAACCGGAGTTACAGCTGTTGCGGTCCTGAGAAGACATTTAGCCTGGGGGAACATCCACCGCATGCTTGTTTTATAACATTCGAGTGACAGTGCATGGTTTCTTCAAAACTGTATCACGTTTTTGCATGCAAGATCTGATCATTTTATTTCAAAATATTTCATCTAGAACTCTTCTGACCATGACAATAGCTACTCTTTAAGCGTTCAATGAGTTGTTAGAGCTCTTATCAATTCTTTTTGCTATAGAGACCAGTCTAAAGCAGGTCTCTTGAAGAAAAGATTGAAACATACATAAAACATGAAAAGAGCTGCAAAAGAAACAACGGCTAGAGGTTTCGTTTACCAATTGCTAACGAGTGGAATTTGGTCGTTTTCAAAATTGTTTTATTAAATATTCGTTTGCCAAGGACAAATTAAAATCAATGACTTTTATTAGTGGCTGTTTGAAAACAAGAAACGAAACGAAAAGCGAAGAAAGACATTTCACAGATATTTTCCTTCGCACACCACATACACATACAGATTAATGAATGACAAAATGAATACGTCTTAGCATTATACTCCAGCCAGAACTATTTCGATCTCTTCAGCAAAATACAATTTCGACAATAGATAAATGTGGACCATGCAGACCACTATTATTTCTGCAAACAGCTTTGTACTTTATAATATTGTTTTCAAACAATCATGCAGACATCAAAAAATGATATCGTGATGTCGTTTAAAAAATTGTTTTTCTTAAAATGAAACAAGGTTCCCTATCTTTTTATAGATGTCATATGTTTCCATTTTATTTTCTTCCTTTGTTTAAAGTAACAATGCGTGTAATAGTGGCATCCAATAATGGCAACAGCAGGAAAAAACCGTAGCAAATGGTCCTGCAGTTTTATATTTCATTGACGTGTTTGACGTACCCTGATGCGTAGTTGGGTTGTGTTAGTGTGTTACTTATGCCATTATATTGAACATCTGGTGCAATTACAGTGTAACGAACATAGGACGTCTTTTCATTTTGGTAGTGATCCTAAATTTCGTTTTTTTAATGTGTTATTCAACACGATGTTTGATCATGTTCTTATTGTAAGATAAAGGATAAAAGTGTTATAACAGCGCTTTGACTGACGAGAAAGGTTCATTAATCAATTTGTAGACGGTAATCCTCGGAAGAGCTGTGCAACTGTTAGCTCTTTGAAAAAGCGTAAGATCGTAACCACTAAACTATAAAACGTGTCTTCTTTAAAATGTTGTTTTAGAAGTTACATCTGACATGTGTTCATGCAAGGTGGTACAATGTGTACTTAAATCTTTGTATCTGGTCGTTTTGAGGCGTTTAGCCGACGTCAAAACCGTCACACTGAATAAGATTTATACGGCGCACCTGTCAGATGTGTCCTGCACGGTGCGTGCGCAGGTGACGAAAGTTTTTGTTCCGTAAAACGGCCTAAAACATAAAATTATCTTACGCCAATTGACAAGGAAATAAAGTTCCTCACGTTTTTCAGACAGTTTAAGCTATATTTCATCTTTTCTCGCATACAAGCAAGACATTTATTACATTTTCAAAAAGACAAGCATAAACTAACAAAAGTCAGCACGACTAATTTACAGGTCTTCTGTATCTTCAGTTTGCTAGATGATACACACTCTGTTTGGTAATGGTCAAAGACATTCGGCATCAAATAAGCTACACCGAAACTGCAAAAAAACAAGAACTCAAATACAAAATACAAGTGTAAGTGTTGTATTCTTTATCTGTTGTTGGTGCTGAATTTTTTTTTCTGATCAAAATGTTACCTATGTTGTTACATTGGAAGTACTAGACTGGTATTAAGAAACAAAGACGTCATAGTGTTCACCCAGGCAACAAGCTACTGCATCTTTAGCACAAGAAGTTAATTATTCTTAAGTAGATTGAACTTTTGCCTAATGTATACATTTTAATATTGAATAATATAGAGAACAAAAAAGGAAAAGAATTTGCGTTAAAAGTATAAAATAATATATCCATAAACACTGAGTTGGAAACATGCATAATGTATTAGTCTTGAACCAGTCGTTATTATGTCTTATTAATAAACGAATCCTATAAAAAGTGTTGTTCGTTTTTGTAATATTAATTTATCAGAATTAATCACATAATAAATATTTACACGTGTGTCAGATATAAAGCAAAGTGCAAATTATGTTTATCAATTTACTATGCTACAAATGTGATAGACCTCAGAGCACACCATACAGTTTGCCTATTATGATTGCAGCTTGTCGCTTTTGTGGGTCATGGAGCTAGATTGTATTGCGGTTACAGGAAACCTATCAAAATAGCCATAAGATGCGCATGATATAATCGTGTATGTATGTATGTATGTATGTATGTATGTATGTATGTATGTATGTATCAATGTATGTATGAATGTATGTATGTATGCATGTACGTACGTACGTACGCATTCATGCATGTATGTATGTATGTATGTTTGTATGCATGCATATATGTATGTATGTATGTATATGCATTTACTTACGTAATCAATGTACATAACTGGTCGTAAACATATTAAATTATATGACTTAACATCGTTCAAGGAATTGTGTATGACATATTGGTATATAGATTAAGTTTGAGCATGATTCCATTTTGTTTCTGTTCTTATTGGATTTGACTTTCACGTGAAGATTAAAGATATTATCGAAAAAGATCTGATAGGGTCTTTTTTGTCTTTTTGAGTCACCTCGTATTGTCTTTTTCGGTCACCTGGTACTGTCGTTTTCAGTCACCTTGGTCTGTCGTTTTCAGTCACTTCGTGCTTTCTTTTTAGGTCACTTCGTACTGTCTTTTTCGGTCACTTCGTACTGTCTTTTTCGGTCACTTCGTATTGTCATTTTCAGTCACCTCGTATTGTTTGTTTCAGTCCCTTCGTTCTGGTGCAAAACAGCTAGTTTTAATAACAGGATCTTTTCCAAGTAGCTGTAATTATAGGCAGCACAAAGCGTCCATTCATCTATCAAAATGCAGGGGTAATCTCTCAGATATAATTTCGTTTTGTTTATGGTATGACTTCATAGTTTGAAATAATGCTTCCATTACATCTGGAAGCTGTCTTTGTGATTGTTTCGTTTTTGTTTTATTTAGGGTATCAAAACCATGCAAATTAACTGCGTAAACTTTCAGTTAATGCAAGAGTTTCAATGTTTCCGCCTCTCTAAGTGATGCACAGTCTATAACCCCAAAACCAATTCCATCTACCTGCCGTTGTATCTTTGTCGGGTTTTGTTTCTTTTATATTACAGTTAACGTTTCTAACACATTCATCTTAGGTTATGACAGAAAAAGTTTTCCGATTTGAAAAGCCTAATATTGCTGCATCATATTCCACTGGAAATTAATAATATGTTTAGCAGTATCTAAAAGACAAATGTACATTAAGATTTCTTTGGAGGAAAACATTATTCTATTATTTGTGCCATTAAGTAATATATACTTTGTCCCTAATTTTGTCAATTACTGCAAAATAATCTTCAGTTCTGCAGAAGTTTTAGAAGAAAACTATTTTGCTCCGGCCTGTCATTAATTGTAACTAAATATAATAAATATAATCAAGTCAGAATCCTCAATGTTAATCCACATTTATTTTGTTTATTATGAAATAACACGTCAAGAATTCAGGTATATATTTATGAATCTTAGAGTTTCAAATTTAAAAATCAGAATAGACACATTCTTTTCGGCGTTAACGGCAGTATTGTAAATGAAATAGGTTATCATCTTTTTACAATCATGAAAGTAAAAACACAATAACATCATATGATATAACTGGACCAAATAGTTCAGTCTAAATTAGTAAAGAAAAGCTAAAAAAAAGTAAAATTATTATAAAATTCCGAAATTAAAATATATAGATAGAAGTAGCATAAACACTGCAAAAAATTCAAAAGATAATGAAAATATCGAATGTGACAGATGACGAAAACAAACCAATACTTTTAGAAAATGAAATAGCTAAGACATGCACGTTAGTCATAATACCAGAATGTTAAAAGCTACTACATCCAAAACATTACAGTTAAATTACAATATGATATATACGAAAAATATCAAAATGCAACAACAGTTTCATATGATTTGCAACAATTTTAAAATCCTGCCTCATTGTGGAGATACTTCAAGGCAAAACAAATACTTGATAAGTAATGGCTATACGAAGGTATGACTTAGAGGATAGAGAAGCTGCTGCTGAGGTACTTGCTTTCAAATGTAAATAAGGATCTGCTACTCTTGAATACTGGATAACATTATCATCTGACAGATCAAGAAGGCCCAATGATTGGACGTCCGTATTTCTGCAAGACAGTAAGTAAATCAAAAGATAGGATCTAATATAGTCAGTATTGTAGTCGATCCGATTCTAAATAGAATATATATTACACATTTGGTTTAAATATTATTATACACTGTTGAATGTTACGAAGTAAAGGTAATGGCATATATGAGATTTCACGGTGAAAATGACAGAAATACATATCAGATTCAAACGTTCAACTGGACTATGTTGTTGATCATATTGGTGTATTCTGTTTCCAGTCACATGGTAATGACAATCGGTAGCAGCGCTGAACATAGCAACAATGTACAGACATCCGGTGACTCAGATAAACTGGGGCTAATCCTAACATCAATACCGAGGCAACAAAGATCGGTATTCCAAAAGGCTGGAAACAATATGCACCAGTACAACCGTAAATCATGGGCATAAAAGAAGACAATTATGTAGAAAATAAGGGCTATGATGATAATATTTCTATGAGACAAGGCTCATCCGGCTTCTCTAAAGTTCCACTGGAACACCTTGCCTTTGGCAACGAGTCACCGACATCTCATACTAACAACACGGTTGTTATTCTCTGGTCTGCCAGTTCTATTGTACCTCCAACACTCGTTGTATCTGAAAATTTGACACATGCCAAATTAGAACCTAAAAAAAAGAAGAAAACAAAATTAGCCGCACACATCAGAAAACGTATGACTACTAAGTGAACAAGCAATAATTTATTTTCATTCTTATGGTTTCGATGGCTGCTGTTGTTTATTTGTTTTAAATATGTTTAAAAAATTCTCTTTTCGATGACTTGTTTACACCTTCGATCAACAAAGCAAGTAAAAAGTTTAGCATGGCCGAAACAAATAGAATTACATGTTTAGCAGTGGACGAAAGCTTACGTCCAGCATTCTTGAATAACCAAATTATCGCGCAACTAGTTACAGGCGGTACAGGAACAGCTTTTCGGCCTATATAAAAACAAAAAAACCGGCATTTTTTATCTCCCCCCCCCCCCGCCCAAATGATGCACCTACTGTAGGTTGGGCAGAATCAGGTTTAGGAGCAACAGTAGAAATAAATGCACTACTTACCAAATATTGTTATAGATAGAGCAGCTGTCGAAGGTATCATTGATATCGTTGTAGCTATAAGAACTTTCGTAAAACTTTTTAAATTGACTGACCTTTAAAACTTTCAGAAAGACGAAGATTCTGTCTCATACTTTCTTTGATTTTTTTTTTGTCATCATAGGCTTATAAATATTTGGAAACTATTTTCAAATTCCTGGATATTTGAAAATAATGCTGACCTTGTGATTTAAATTTGTGTTGTTCATTTTGCAATGCATGTTTTAATATCATTTGTCTTTTTCTCAATTCCTTCTTCAGCGTCCTTTATCTATCCGTCATGATGTTCGATTCCTATTTATAACAGCGTCCTTTATCTATCCGTCATGATGTTCGATTCCTATTTATAACAGCGTCCTTTATCTATCCGTCATGATGTTCGATTCCTATTTATAACAGCGTCCTTTATCTATCCGTCGTAATGTTCGATTCCTGTTTTTAAATACTTCTATTTTTGAGCTTGCAATTACAACATCATCTTTATATCTCCCTATCCCACATTCTTCTTGTAGGCTAAATCTTCAGGCAATAGGTATTTCTCGGAAGATCTTCGTCTTTAGGTAATTAGTGTGATCTATGTATTTCATCAAATACGCTAATGACACAAGAAATTTCTCTCTTATCAACATAACGACAGAAGACCCTAATTTCACACTTGCATGTTTTAACTGGCTACACATTTGTATGGCTTATCTGGATATTTTCTAAGCCGTATACCGATACTTTTTACCACGAACTTCAAACATGACCCAAACACCTAATATACAGAATTAGTAATATCCCAACGTCACCAAAAACGTATCTGTAAGAATACCTCGAGAATTCCTTGTGTTAGACTCTAGGGTTCGCTTTACTGATCTTATCACATTTTGCCATAAAGTCTCTTCGAAACTGTACATTAAGACGTCTACTCCAAGTAACTGGCTAATTACATGGTTTCAGACGTATCTTACCAATAGCAACTACCCATAATTAAACAATCACTAAACTCTAACAAGGGATAAACAGATAGATAGATAGATAGATGGATGGATGGATGGATAGACAGACAGACAGACAGACACACAGATAGATAGATAGATAGATAGATAGATAGATAGATAGATAGATAGATAGATAGATAGATCGAACGTAAACTTTAAATGGTTACTTTATCAGCTACACCATAGGCAAGTAGATAATGCATTTGGTCAGAGCCGAGCAACTAAAAATCACATTTGTTTACTTTGTCAGCTATGCTAAAGGAAAAGTAAAACAGTGTCACATGTTGGTTACTACATCAGCTACGCTACTAAAATCACATTTGGTTACGTCATGAGCTATGCTACAGGCAGAGTGAACAGTATCACATTTATTTAAATCGGATATGATGCGATTCATTATGGAACCATTATGGATTCATTATGGATTCATTATGGAATCATTTCCACTTTGATATTTGCAAGCAGGATGCAGGAAATAAAATTTTTTTATTAAACACTTTAATGATGAACCGTTTAAAAAATCTAATCGTGTCCATTGTCAATCTAACTGGAACAAAATCACATGGATTCAACGAAAGAAATAATAAACTACAGGGGACAAATACAAAAAAAATCGAATCGCGTCCATTGTCAATCTAACTGGAACAAAATCACATGGATTCAACAAAAGAAATAATAAACTACAGGGAACAAATACAAAAAAAAAAAAAAAACCCAATTCAATGGAGCAATTGTTTGCTTGGTTTTGCCATTCATCGATCTTTATAATTGTTCCGCATATCTTTTAATGTCAGCACATCAATATCATTCATGTGAACAAAAGGAATTGTTTCACTTTTGTCTAAAATCGGTCCTACCTCAGACTTTAGTGATATTTTTTAACTTATCTACTATATGACTACTTCATAGAAAAGTTTATTTTCACACTAAGTATTAGTCTTTACAGTGTTTTAATGCAAAATGATGTTAACGGAGTATACAGCAGGCAACATCAATTTACGTGCATCATTGTCAGATATATACGAGTAACTGGTTTTGTTCGAGTGTTAGTTCATAATTTCCTTTCTTTTTTGTTTTTGTTTTTCGACCTGACATGTTTCTTATTAGCTAATGTATTCTTAAAGTTTTCTCAGCACCACAAACATGTACTTATTCATTGCAAGGCATTTTGCATCACGTACCGACGGTTATCAATTGTTTTGTTGTGAATTGTTTTCTTGGTGACGTCATTCTATTTATATCAAAGTCTTTACTTAGTAAAGTAGTAAGTTTTACTAGTTTAAGATCAACTAAAAATACTAAGGTTAGAATTATAACAAACAGCAGTAATGTTTTTTTTTTTTTACCTCCATATTAGATCTGGTCACATCAAGTATACTAAAAAGTATTCAATATTACTGTTATTTCTTGACATCGGTATTACTGGGGAATATGGGTGAATACAAATATGTATTTATCCTTATTTAGTAGGGTGTTTATCTGTTTGTGTGTGTGTGTGTGTGTGTGTGAGAGAGAGAGAGAGAGAGAGAGAGAGAGAGAGAGAGAGAGAGAGAGGTATGGAAGACAGAAACAGAGAGGGAGATGGGGTGGACAACATATTTTAGTATTAATTGCCTTGCCGCTTCTGAGTTACAGATTCTTTCTGCAGCTCTATGTGTAAGGTTGTGATTAGAATAGGTACATATTTCATGCAAGTAAATTATAGGACAAACACCTGATCATGCTGTATGTCAATGCAATAACGTTCGTTTTCTTTGGAACAATTAAACACCCATCTTATGGAACACCTACACAGACAGATGTTCACGCGGGGGCGCGCGCGCGCGCACACACACACACACACACACACACACACACACAGACGCACACATGCAAACACGTGTCCACATTTGCTATTTGGTCAAGATAATATTAATGCATCAAAATAATTGTTTACTTCTCACCAGTGTCGCACTCATGTACAAGGCTAGCTTCCAGTTTGAGGTGAGTTGGAATATTCGGCTAGACGGGAAGTAATCAATACCAGCGTTTGAGTTTTATTTTTCCACCTGTTGTATACAGGGACGGTGTAAGTATGTAATTATGCACCTGTTGTATATAGGTGCAGAGCATGTATATAAATAGGTAGGTAAGCATATACCCATGATGGGAATAACAACGTTCCTTTTACAAATCTATAGCTTCCTTTTCTAGTTTCCTTTACGTTCTTTTAAAACGGGGGATTCGGATATTAAAAAGCCAAGCTTTCGTGGTTTATGACATATTTAATAGATCTTATTTTTGAACAAAAGAAAAGACTTGAAGACCACATAAGCAGTCTACTTAACGACGTTTGTTTAGACTGGCAGACAAGCACAACAACAGATCAATACAAATAGAACGAACGGCCAGAAGAACAGAGACATGGTTCAACAGACAGGGGAAAAAAATGGTTTGGCTATGGATTAATGGATCTATTGCAAACGGACAGACGTATAAAGAGACGGCCTGATGGATAAAGAGGGAACAGAAGAATGGCCAATTGGCGAAAGGATGGATCATGGAACTGATGGACAAAAATATTATAGACAAATAAACGGATGGAAGGATGTCGAGAGAGAGAGGAAGAGAGATCAGTAAATAGATAATGGTACAGGATCAATACACGACAAACAAACTTTGTGATGGAGAGGATAAATGAACAGAAAAAATAGAGGAATGAAGGAAGCTTTGAACGGATAATACATTTGTCTAATAAATAATAATTGAACGCAAAAACGGACTTACTTTTTAACAATTATGTAGCACACGTGCGAGACCAATTAAAATGTCTAACAGACACTAAAGACTTTAATTGGATGCAAGAGGGTGCTACTAATTCTGAATTCGTTCGTTCGTTTCGGAATGCAGAAAACCTGGTGATGCCCAACAAATGATTTTGTTTTTTTAAAAAGTCGGTTTCTCAACAGAGTACCAAGGTTCTGTTGATGTAATATCTCTACCGTCACCTCTTTCATTAAGTAGCCATTTCTCGGCCTCTTTGTTCTCCTCTCCATTCCCCCTACTACCTCTCCCATTGGCCTCTCTAGCTAACGCTTCTCTCTTTATCTAAAGTGAACTATACAGTAGAAAATACTTCGTCGTAGTTGCTATCATCTTTATTAAGAATCTAGTCGCAATCGACATCATCATTATTAAATTACAGTCATAACCGATATCATCATTATTAAGGTTACGGTCGTAATCAGCATCATCATTATTAAGGTTACAGTCGTAATCAGCATCATCTTTATAAAGGTTCCAGTCATAATTGGTATCATCTTTATTAAGCTATATTGCATTTATATTTTGTGTTATTGATGTCCTAGTATTTGGATTCGTACGTTTAGAAAAGTACCTAAGTTTTGCAATATTCATCTGTTAGGACTTCTGTACCCTGTTACGATTCTAAGCCCCTTGGCCCAACCCAAGAGTGGGTTTGGTGCTTAGGCTGTGTTTATGGTGGGAAGATATGTGGGTGAATAGTTTTGATATAATATTCCAAATATGAAGTGAATCTGGTAGTTCTTTACAGAAAGAAAAAAACAACTGATGATAATAAATTTAATCGAAAGCGCCAACCAAAACGTGTTACCGATATAGTTGTTAAACCCATGGCCTCGGCCAGGGACAGAACTGATCCTCAAAATGTGATGTTTTGTGGCGCGATTTTTTCAAATACAAGATATATAAATTGGGTTTAAGAAGAGTAAGCGATAACAAAATCTTTAACGAAAATGTGTTCCCAATGTTATTACTCACCCGATGGTCCCACCCAAGCACAGATCCCGAGAATAAGAGGACCGACAGCGGGATGGTGGTGTTAGTGGTGTGTGGGAGGCGGGTGTGTGATGACATTCTATTATATGTATGAAATGAAATGAGTTAAGGGTCTCTAGATGTAAGTGATGATTTTATTTGAAAACTGTGTTCCCAATATAATTCGTGATTCCACGGACCCACCTAGGTGCAGAACCCAGAGGTAGGAATGACACATAGAAAAAGAGAATCTATGATGATATGTTATTTGAAATAAGAAATGGAGAAAATAACTTGAACCAAAATGTGTACGTAATAGAAATATTAATCCACTGTGAGCAATTCAAACTTTCTGCTTTGAAAATCAGTGAGTTTTGTAATTATTTGGGCTTTTACTTATTCGTCATAAAATGTCTTTCTCCAGCTCAACGTTGTGTTGTTCTAGACATAAACCTTGTATGTATATTTCCAACTACAATTAAAGAAAAAACGAGACAAGCGACAACATCGTACAATTTTAAGTGACACTCCAATCAAAGTTCACGGATCTGTATATACTAAACTCTCTTTTGGAAGAAATCTGATGTAACGAAGCACATGCCAGACCGTTTAAAATAATATTCTACGCCGTTTATAATGAGCATCAGAGAGAATAATGGAACATTTTAGTTGCCTTTCTTCTCCACTATATAAAGAGCTCACTGTATA
>JAECUM010094945.1:0-10588 GCA_016617855.1 Megalonaias nervosa | reverse complement strand
CATGGGAAAATCTTCAGTGATAATGACTTACTGTAAAGCCAACAAAATGTATACAAGACATGGGAAAATCTTCAGTGATTATGACTTACTGTAAAGCCAACAAAATGTATACAAGACATGGGAAAATCTTCAGTGATTATGACTTACTGTAAAGCCAACAAAATGTATACAAGACATGGGAAAATCTTCAGTGATTATGACTTATTGTAAAGTCAACAAAATGTATACAAGACATGGGAAAATCTTCAGTGATTATGACTTACTGTAAAGTCAACAAAATGTATACAAGACATGGGAAAGTCTTCAGTGATTATGACTTACTGTAAAGTCAACAAAATGTATACAAGACATGGGAAAATCTTCAGTGATTATGACTTACTGTAAAGCCAACAAACTGTATACAAGACATGGGAAAATCTTCAGTGATTATGACTTACTGTAAAGCCAACAAAATGTATACAAGACACATGAAAATCTTCAGTGATTGTAACTTACTGTAAAGCCAACAAAATATATACAAGACATGGGAAAATCTTCAGTGATTATGACTTACTGTAAAGCCAATAAAATGTATACAAGACACATGAAAATCTTCAGTGATTATGACTTATTGTAAAGTCAACAAAATGTATACAAGACATGGGAAAATCTTCAGTGATTATGACTTACTGTAAAGTCAACAAAATGTATAAAAGACATGGGAAAATCTTCAGTGATTATGACTTACTGTAAAGTCAACAAAACGTATACAAGACATGGGAAAATCTTCAGTGATTATGACTTACTGTAAAGTCAACAAAATGTATACAAGACATGGGAAAATCTTCAGTGATTATGACTTACTGTAAAGTCAACAAAATGTATACAAGACACGGGAAAATCTTCAGTGATAATGACTTACTTTAAAGACAACAAAATGCCTACAAGACATGGGAAAATCTTCAGTGATTATGACTTACTGTAAAGACAACAAAATGTATACAAGACCATGAAAATCTTCAGTGATTTATGGCCTACTGTAAAGTCAACAGAATTTATAAAAGATGCTAGGAAAATGGTCAGTGATTATATACAAGATATGGGAAAATCTTCAGTGATTTATGACCTGCTGCAAAGTCAACAAAATATACACAAGACACTAGAAAATCGTCATGATTCATGACCTGCTCTAAGTCAACACAAAGTATAGAAAACACTAGAAAATCTTCAGTGTGTTAGGACCTGCTATAAAGTCAACAAAATGTATACAAGACACGGGTAAATCTAGCACGATTTATGACCAGCTGTAAAAACAACAGAAGAAATACATGACGCTAGAAAATCTTCAGTGATTTAGGACCTGCCGTAAAGTCAACAAAATGTATAAAAGACAAGGGAAAATCTTCCGTGATTTATTACCTGCTGTAAAGTCAAACAAAAAGTAGACATGGGAAAATCTTCAGTGATTTAGGACCCGCTGTAAACCAAGGGTTGCTGGTTTTATTACCTGCCCAATGTCAATTAGCCCCCATTTCCTCTGCAATATGTAGCCAAGAAGGTGCTAAAAGTGCCGTGTAAAGCAACAAACCAAACCAACCTGCTTTAATTCAGATAACATAAATATTTTGTGCAGAAAATGATAAGACATTAATAACTGTGTCATGCTGACAAAATTCACCAACCAACATACTCTTTTCTTTCTGTATTTGATAACAGGAGTGTATTATCAACAACCTATGCAAAATTTTATAACATAACTCTATGATCTACAAGCTGTGAAAATTTTATAAGATGATTCCTTGATTTATAAACTGTGGATATTTGATTAAAGGAGTCTAAAATCTACAACCTGTGCAAATTTAATAACATGACTCTATTACACTGTTTCTCTTTATCCTCATTTGTGTGACCTGCAAATTTGAGCCCCATTTATTACATCAAGGGGATCCTTGACTCTCAGTCATGCACCCTAGTGGATACACCATATTATCTATGACCTATGCAAATTTGACAACAGAACTCGATGATTTACAAACTGTGCAAATTTGATAACAAGACTCAGTGACCTACAACCTGCATATTTTATTACTGGAGTCTATGACCTATAACCTGTGCAAGTTTGATGCATTTTAGTAATAATCATACAGCTATTATTTAATATACAATTAGTAACAGGGTACTTATTCCCATACTATTTTATGGACAATTAGTAACAGGGTACTTATTCCCATACTATTTCAAGTACAGTTAGTAACAGGGTATTTTATGGACAGTTAGTAACAGGGTACTTATTCCCATACTATTTATGGACAATTAGTAACAGGGTACTTATTCCCATACTATTTATGGACAGTTAGTAACAGGGTACTTATTCCCATACTATTTATGGACAATTAGTAACAGGGTACTTATTCCCACACTATTTTATGGACAATTAGTAACAGGGTACTTATTCCCACACTATTTTATGGACAATTAGTGTGTGTGTGTGTGATTGATTTGGATTTTTCACATAGCTTTAACAATTTTTCAGTCATACTGCAATGATGTCTGCAGTGTGGCAGTTTATAGTGATATCTAGCACTGGGGCATCATGCTGCAGACATGTCGCATGATGTCCCACCCAGTCACATTATCCTGACACCAGGCTGACCAGTCCTAACACTAACCTCTTAATGCTGAGCACCCAGTGAGGCAGCTGTTAGTACCATTTTTATAAGTCTTTGGTATGACTCAGCCAGGGACTGAACCCGCGATCTACCTCATCTGAGGCGGACGCTCTAACCACTAGGCCACCGGAGTGGTCTGGACAATTAGTAACAGGGTACTTATTCCCCACACTATTTTATGGACAATTAGTAACAGGGTACTTATTCCAATACTATTTTATGGACAATTAGTAACAGGGTACTTACTCTCACACTATTTAATAGGCAATTAGTAACAGGGTACTTATTCCCATACTATTTAAAGTACAGTTAGTAACAGGGTACTTACTTCCATACTATTTTATGGACAATTAGTAACAGAGTACTTATTCCCATACTACTTTAAGTACAGTTAGTAACAGGGTACTTATTCCCATACTATTTTATGGACAATCAGTAACAGGGTACTTATTCCCATGCTATTTTAAGTACAATTAGTAACATGGTACTTATTCCCATACTGTTTTACAAACAAGTAGTAACAGGGTACTTCTTCCCATACTATTTAATAGACAATCAGTAACAAGGTACTCATTCCAATACTATTTTATATACAGTTGGTAATAGAGTACTTATTCCCATACTATTTAATAGACAATCAGTAACAGGGTACTTATTCCCATACTATTTAATAGGCAATTAGTGACAGGGTACTTATTCCAGTATTATTTTATGGACAATTAGTAACAGGGAACTTATTCCCATACTATTTTATGGACAATTAAGAACAGGGTATTTATTCCAATACTATTTTAAGTACAGTTAGTAACTGGGTACTTATTCCCATACTGATTTACAAACAAGTAGCAACAGGGTACTTCTTCCCATACTATTTTATGGACAATTATTAACAGGGCACTTACTCCCCTACTATTTTATGTACAATCAGTAACAGGGTACTTATTCCCATACTATTTAATAGACAGTTAGGAACAGGGTACTTATTCCCATACTACTGTATGGACCATTCATGACAGGGTACTTATTCACATACTATTTAATAGACAATTAGTAACAGGGTACTTATTCCCCTACTTTTCTATGTAATCACTATTTATTTGGGGATAAATATTCAATAAAGAGCAGTACAAGAAAAAACATACCAACCTATAGTGATATTTTATTGCTTTGACCCTTAGCTGTGATAAAAGTATCAAATTTTAAACATGTTAAATAACCCAACTTTTCAAACGCAGTCATTCTTAAGGTGAAAGAATACATTAGTTGGAGTGAGCAACACCAAAAACGAACTTCATATTCTGAATGGCTCTGTTCCTCTTGTAATTTTGAATTAGGTTTGAAATACTGTACTGATTAACTGGCCCTAATCAAATAAATATGTAATTCTGAATCAGGTTTGAAATACTGTACTGATTAAATGGCCCTAATTAATTGGCCCTAATCAAATGAATATGAAGACTAGGAATATATGTATTTTTCCAACAGCCACAGGCAGCACACAGAATTACTAAAATATTAAAAAATTGCTCCCAATTGTAAATGTTTTCAAGTTTAATTACTTCAGTCGATCTAAATATGTCAAATTTGGTAATTATATCTGTGACAAGGTGTCCCAATTAGTCTCATTTTCTAGTAGAAGAAAACAATTCTGAAACTTTTGGTTTCCACCATTCAGGAACAGTCCTCAAAGCAACTGATGGAACAGTCTTGAGAGACCACTGTGACAACCCATCAATTACAACCAGATTCTTAATGCAAAATGTAAGTGCTATATAGTCTCATTATCTCTACTGAGACCACCTGTCTTGACAGATCACTTATTTTGGCAGAATGGGTGGTCTCTCAAAATAATTTTTACTGTATTTGTCGTAACTGTATAAATCTGTGTACAGTGCAGTAACAATTCGTTATAAATCCATATTTTAGTTGACTTGCATGAGATTTTCCATTGGCTAAATCTTCATAGCTCAAATGAATTGGTGTTAATATCCACTTGTCAAACTTTAATTACAGTCTTTTCATTGCCATCTGCAGTACTTTGATAACTGCATATTCACACAAAGAACTCAAATTTTGAAATACACATTACTTACAGCATCATCACGCGATGGAGTGCTATGACCTTCTTGTCCCCCAGACCTGTGGCGCCCCCTAATCAGGGAAGTGTGTAAGAAATCTGTGTTGATGGGGGGGACATCGGTAGGTAGTCTTGGGTCAATAAATGTAGTACCTCTCTTTATATGATCAATGAAGAAAGGCTGAAATGACAGATCACATTATTTTCACATGCAATTTCTCATCATTGTTCTACAGAAATATGAACCTGCAAATGAGAAACAAAGCTGGACTAACAGGTCAGGGCATTTTCACCTTTTGTTTCATAGCATGGTTATTTGGGTTTTCTTCTCAGTCCCCTCCTCTCCTGAAATTAGGATCAAGTTGTGCACGATGCATCGTTCCTTCATACAATACAAGATGCAAAGGTTATAAAGTGCCAGGTAGACTAGTTCTTAATGAATAATGCACTGAAAGGTTAAAGTGCCAGGTCAACTAGTCCTTTATGAATAATGTACTGAATGTGCCAGGTCAACTAGTCCTTTATGAATGATGCACTGAAATCTTAAAGTGCTAGGTTGACTAGTCCTTAATGAATAATCCACTGAAAAGTCATAGTGCCAGGTCAACTAGTCCTTTATGAATAATGCACTGAAAGGTTTTAAGTGCCTGGTCAACTAGACCTTTATGAATAATGCACTGAAAGGTTTTAAGTGCCAGGTCAACTAGTCCTTTATGAATAATGTACAGAAAGTGCCAGGTCAACTAGTCATTTATGAATAATGTAAAGAAAGTGCCAGGTACTAGTCCTTTATGAATGATGCCAGGCAGACTAGTCCTTTATGAATGATGCACTGAAATGTTAAGTGGCAGGTAGACTAGTCCTTTATGAATGATACATCAAAATGTTCAAGTGCTAGGTTGACTATTCCTTAATGAATAATCCACTGAATGGTCAAAAACTGCCAGGTTGACTAGTCCTTAATGAATAATACACAAAGGTTAAAGTGCCAGGTAGACTACTGCAAGGTTAAAGCACCAAGTAATTCTGGCAAACCTATAGGTAGAATGCAAATAGTCACTATTAAAGTATTACACTTGGGTCAAATGCAAATAGTCATTATTAAAGTGTGAAACTTAGGTCAAATGCAAATAGTCACTATTAAAGTATTACATTTAGGTCAAAATGCAAGTAGTCATTATTAAAGTATTACACTTAGGTCAAAATGCAAATAGTCACTATTAAAGTATTACACTTAGGTCAAAATGCAAATAGTCATTATTAAAGTATTACACTTAGGTCAAAATGCAAATAGTCATTATTAAAGTATTACACTTAGGTCAAAATACAAATAGTCATTATTAAAGTATTACACTTAGGTCAAAATGCAAATAGTCACTATTAAAGTATTACACTTAGGTCAAAATGCAAATAGTCACTATTAAAGTATTACATTTAGGTTGAATGCAAAAAGTCACTATTAAAGTATTACACTTAGGTTGAATGCAAATAGTCATTATTAAAGTATTACACTTAGGTCAAAATGCAAATAGTCATTATTAAAGTATTACACTTAGGCTGAATGCAAATAGTCATTATTAAAGTATTACACTTAGGTCAAAATGCAAATAGTCATTATTAAAGTATTACACTTAGGTCAAAATACAAATAGTCATTATTAAAGTATTACACTTAGGTCAAAACGCAATAGTCACTATTAAAGTATTACACTTTGGTCAAAATGCAAATAGTCATTATTAAAGTATTACACTTAGGTCAAAATGCAATAGTCACTATTAAAGTATTACACTTAGGTCAAAATGCAAATAGTCATTATTAAAGTATTACACTTAGGTTGAATGCAAATAGTCATTATTAAAGTATTACACTTAGGTCAAAATGCAATAGTCACTATTAAAGTATTACACTTAGGTCAAAATGCAAATAGTCATTATTAAAGTATTACACTTAGGATGAATGCAAATAGTCACTATTAAAGTATTACACTTAGGTCAAAATGCAATAGTCACTATTAAAGTATTACACTTAGGTCAAAATGCAAATAGTCACTATTAAAGTATTACACTTAGGTTGAATGCAAATAGTCACTGTTAAAGTATTACACTTAGGTCAAAATGCAAATAGTCACTATTAAAGTATTACACTTAGGTTGAATGCAAATAGTCACTATTAAAGTATTACACTTAGGTTGAATGCAATAGTCACTGTTAAAGTATTACACTTAGGTTGAATGCAAATAGTCACTATTGAAGTATTACACTTAGGTTAAATGCAAATAGTAACTTTTAAAGTGTTACACTTAGGTCAAAATGCAAATAGTCACTATTAAAGTATTACACTTAGGTTGAATGCAAATAGTCACTATTAAAGTATTACACTTAGGTTGAATGCAATAGTCACTGTTAAAGTATTACACTTAGGTTGAATGCAAATAGTCACTACTGAAGTATTACACTTAGGTTAAATGCAAATAGTAACTTTTAAAGTGTTACACTTAGGTCAAAATGCAAATAGTCACTGTTAAAGCATTACACTTCGGTTGAATGCAAATAGTCACTATTAAAATATTACACTTGGGTCGAATGCAATTAGTAACTATTAAAGTGTTACACTTAGGTTAAATGCAAATAGTAACTTTTAAAGTGTTACACTTAGGTCGAATGCAAAAAGTCACCATTAAAGTATTACACTTTGGTTGAATGCAAAAAGTCACCATTAAAGTATTACACTTTGGTCAAAGTGCAAATAGTCACTATTGAAGTATTACTCTCAGGTCAGATGCAAAAAGTCACCATTAAAGTGTTACACTTAGGTTGAATGCAAATAGTCACTTTCAAAGTGTTACACTTTGGTGGAATGCAAATAGTCATCATTAAAGTGTTACACTTAGGTGGAATGCAAATAGTCATTATTAAAATATTACACTTAGGTTGAATGCAAATAGTCATCATTAAAGTGTTACACTTAGGTCAAATGCAAACAGTCACTGCTGAAGTTTTACAGTTAGTAGAATGCAGATAGTCACCTAGGCTGAATGCAAACAGTCACAGATATAGTTTTATACTTAGGTCGAATACAACTATCACTGATGTTACACTTAGGTTGAATGCAAACATCACTGTTAGAGGTGTTAAACTTTGGTCGAATGCAAATATCACTGTTAAAGTGTTACACTTAGGTCAAATGCAAATAGTAACTGTTAAAGTGTTACACCTAGGTCAAATGCAAATATCACTGATATAGTGTTACAATTAGGTCGAATGCAAATATTACTGTTAAAGTGTTACACTTAGGTCAAATGCAAATAGTCACCGTTAAAGTGTTACACTTAGTGTGCCTCAGTCATATGAAAAACTGATAATCTATAAATTTTTTATTCATGCACTATTCAGACTGAATTTATTTATTTCTCCATTTGTGTGTATCAATTTTTTTGTGTGTGCAGAAAATAACAATTTCAGCAGCATGTAATTTCATGGATGGGATGGAGGGTCTATTATTTTCACAGATATCAAGTCTTTAGACTCATGGATGGGGTGGTGGGTCTATTATTTTTACAGATGTTGAGTTGTTAGATTCCCAGTTTGTAGTAACCATGAAATCCACAGAATTGGTAGCCTATACAAAAAAAAGTGAATTGAGAGTAAGGCAAGTAGGTGGAAGCATGGATTAACTTTGATTTATATGAATGATCATGGCAGAAAATTCAGCATTTGATAAGTTGGTGTGAGTGTATTAGCAAAAAAATAAAGTTCTTGATTTGAATGAAATCTAGAAATAGGTTTCTTTGTGCAGAAACACAAAGTGTCAAGAGTATTTTGCATTCTCCATCTCTCAATTCACATTACATGCTGTTATTCATTAACTACAAATATTCAATGTCAATGTGTGACATAAATAACAATTTCACTACTTAAACAAATAAGAACATGGCTATCTCTATGGAGATTACTCATGAGTTAGAATCTGCATAAACACTGTACATGACATTTCCCAATCTAGCCCAATGTTACAGTGTATTCTGGGTTTATTCCAGATTAAGTAGAATCTGCGCTAGGCTGATCCCAGCATAAAAGTGCATTCTTGGTTGATACCAGATTAATTAGAATTGTGCTAGGCTGATTTCAACATGGAGGATTTGTGCTGATTTCAAATTATATGTAGCTTCACCAAACTAATTAGAATACAAAAAGACTATGATACGAGTCCACACTGTGACTTGGGCTGATTTCAGTCTACAGGACTTGAATATCAGTAGTCTGGGCTGATCACAGAAGTCTCAAAATAAAAGGGGGTGGGGGATGATCCACCAGTTAAAGCAGTATGAAAAAATTTAATAAACAGGATGGAATTATTATTAGTATAGAATATGAGTATCCAATTGGGGAAGCCTGATGGAGGCACATTAAAACAGGTGTCATCAAGTATAAGGGTATGCCTTAATGTATATTGCAAACCAGTGGTATAAGTGGTGTGGCAGGCAAGCACAAATACATAAACCTAGTTGGATGATGAGATTCAAAACCAATTGTGATACTACCTGCATACCCTCAGCAGTGATTGGATCATTGAATACTGATGCCAATGATGACCATTACAAAAGAGTCTGGTCATATAAACTAAACATGATGCTAACCCTAACCAGCAATACAATTAAACCTTACCTTATGTTGAAAAAATCGGGAAATGACACTCAACTCTCTTAACACATAACCCTATACTGGTAAACAAATATCAACACAATATCCAAGAGCACTATACTGGTAAACAAATATCAACACTGTTATCAGCAAGCTAAAGATGGAAAAGAAACTCCACTCTCTTCACACATAACTCTATCCTGGTAAACAAATATCAACACCATTATCAGTAAGCTTAAGAATTCTGACCCTTTGCTATGATTAAGTACAATTATCAGTTTGTGTATAAGCTAAAATCAAATAATTGTCTTTTTATACACAGCAAAATATAGACCTGCATGTTTCAAGTATTTCTAGTTTAATGTGCTCTACATGGCAAATTCCTTGGCACCAACTAATTTGTGTTTGAAAGTACCCCATCAAGATGGTTTAAAAGTGCTGACAAAGCTTTTGTCAAACAAGTGCCAGTCCAAAAAGTTCAAAATGTACAAAACAATTGAAAAAAACAAACAACAAAGGTCACAGGCACCAGAACTTAAACAGGTCAAATTTGGTCTTGTGTGGCTCAATGGTGTAAGAGCTATCTAACTTTGAAGAAAGTGTGTGATTTGATCAATGGACAGACGATGGACAGATGGCACAAAACCAATATGTCCCCCAAATGGGTGGAAGACATAATTAAAAAGGATATCATATGACTATTATTTACATTAATCAATTTGAGATATTCACCTTTGAATTATTCCGGTCATATTTCATCTCCCATCCATCTGGCAGATCCTTGGCTGAATCAGCAAACAAGTTCAGGAAAGAAACCAAGTCTCTATTATGCTGATATCTAAGATGGAAATGAAATATTTAAATGATATCTATATGAAATAAAGTTACACTGAATCACCATTACAAGCATCAACAATATCATATAATGCTTTGCTCCAACCTCCTCTGCAAGTCCCTACACTGTCATAAATTGCTCTACTCCACCCCCTTGCAAGTTCCTAAACTGTCATGTATTGCTCCACTCCACCCTCACAAGTCCCTATACTGTCATGCATAGCTCTACTCCACCCCCCACAAGTCCCTACACTGTCATATATTGCTCTACTCCACCCCCTGCAAGTCCCTACACTGTCATGTATTGCTCTACTCCACAACCACAAGTCCCTACACTGTCATATATTGCTCTACTCCACCCCCTGCAAGTCCCTACACTGTCATGTATT